>VIAB01001145.1:58344-79809 GCA_009801035.1 Oophaga pumilio | reverse complement strand
ATTAAGCTGCAAAATGGCTCTGTCACTAAGGGGTTAATAATATTGATGTTTATTTTTGACTACAGCGCTTACATTCAACAACTTAGAGAATAGCTACTTGTTTTTGTTAGTGGGAACTTTTAAGTTTTTTATGCCATGGTATGTGAAAAGTTCGGAGAGTGACAAAAAGGGATCAAAAATCTTATAAAGCTAATTATCATTGATAATTTGACAGATTTAAAGGTTTATCTCATTTTAATACTATGAATGGCCACATTGGTATGTTACTTGCTGTGACTCACTCTAAACCAGGGGTGCACAACCTTTTTTGGGTCAATGTTTTGGGTCAATGGCCATATTGTCAGATCATATCAACCCGAAGGGCCCCAATTCTACTACAGTATTATTGTCTATTGAAAGTATGGGTAATACATATCTTTTTGCTGCTGGTACCATTTTTGGGGCTCCCATCTATCAGGAATGCAGATGTATCCTTGTCAATGGTTTTCCGTTCAGAAAGGAGGTCATGCATTCAGCTTTCCCCATTATTGTATACGCTGTATGCTGAAAGGGGCGAGTGTTTCCCATCTCTAAAGTAGCACTCATGCATGGTTACGTCTTCACTTTAGCAACTTCTTTGTGTGCCACACAAGTCAGGACTTACCCATTTTGCCAACAATATGCCTGCTCCAGGAAGGATCAGATAGCACCCCATTCATAAATACCTGTCCGTGCTATTTAACATTGGTCTTGTCCATGTCTCGGAAAATATATATGGCTAGATATTATAACGTCTGTGAGCACATGGTTGAGGGCCAAACGGAAGGGCATCGAGGGCCATGGCCCCTGTGCCGCAGGTTGTGCACCCCTGCTCTAAAAGGAACCAGTCACCTGATTCATGCTGCTTAAACCAGGGACAACATTACTCGGAGCCTGACTGCATAACTAGTGGGAGCCCGACTGCATAACTAGTCCGGTCTACTTCTGACCAGTTCTTTGCAGCTCCGCTGCAGGTGATTGACAGGTCTCTCTCTATGTACACAGAGGCAATGCGAATAGCTGGCTGGGTGCACAGCCAGACTAGTCTTGTCTCTGGCTATTGGCCCCAACTGGATCTGTAAAGTATATTTATATGAAATGCCATCGCGTTCCAGCGACAAATATACTCATCTACAATCATGCAGCCAGGCTCTGATTCATGCTGCCCAAAATTTAGTAGGCATAAAGGAAGTGACAGGTTCCCTTTAAGAAGCACTTTTCTAGATTAAAGTGAATCTGTCAGCAGATTTTTACTATGTTATCTGAAGTACTCAAAATTCCTTACTCAAGATAAGAAAGGAAAATCCGAAGAGATCCATAAAATAAATTTTCATTCAACTGAAAATATAAAAACCACAAAATATAAATAACACAGAATGCCTCAGTAAAAGGGGACGGGCCAGCTACCATAAAAAATGGACAATGAGACAAAATATGGTGATGTAAATCGTCACTGATAACACCCAAATAGCATAGTAGTAGATTATATGGCTATAATCTTATTTCATAAATGGATATAAAGTGCTTAGTGCAAATATAAATTAGATAGGCCATAAATAAACAAAACTGATACAATAATGGGTAAATCCCTATGAAATATATTAAATACAGCAGATCTCAGGTCCACAAAAAATGCAAGGCTACAGTCAGCTTAATCAGTGAGACTCCTATATGTACCGCTAGAGAGTAAGTGCATAACTGCCACCTAAAAGTTAAATTGCCACACCGAAATCATAATGTGGGGGAAGCGATTCACCTGATCGTGGAGCTGCAAGGCCTCGTCCGGTCACTCCGACGTGAGTTTCACCACAAGGCTTCTTCCTGGGGGTGTGGAAAGATGCAGGGCGGTGAGCTACAGTATTTAAAGAACGTGCAGCCAATAGCGTGAGGAGGCTAGGTCACATACCAGATAAATGACGCATGAAAATATATACAAAAAGGCAATACAGAAAAGGTGCATAGAACTTATAAGCACAAACTGACATAAAAAACAATAAGAAAATCCCAAACAGGTAATATGTGCACAAATATCCAAAATATGAATAGGCCACAAAGTGTAATGCAATAAATGATCTGTAATAAGCACAAATAAATGACATAATAAACAAAGAATACATAGAAAATTCATAAACACCAAACAAAGCAAAAATTTCATAATAATAATTATATAAATAGGAATGTCCACAGTATTAAGTCCAGAATGATGGATGACTAATCACTGGTCCAATAATATCTTTCTTGAATATATCCATTAGGTTGGACTGAATCTTCATGCACTAATGACTACACCAAAATAAGATGGTCACCATAAAAAATGCTGACAACACCTACAAAAAGATAAATACATAAAAACAAATATCAATATCCAACTATTAACATTAAAAATAATACAAATAATTAAAACCCACCACTAAAAAGAACATGACTCTATAGAAACGATTTCCATTAAGTCCCTGAGGGTTAAGAGTACCAAGACTAAAAATCCACTTACTTTCCAATTGAGCAAGAATTTTGGCTGTGTCACCTCCTCTGAAACCCAGGTTAACCTGGTCTATACCTTTGATTTTCAGTCCCCTCGGGTTACTATCATGGAAACACTTGAAATGCCAGGGTAAAGTTTTTAAAAGAGAGTGATCTTGTATCACGGCCGCCTTCTCGATATCACGTACATGTTCCCTAACCCTAATATTTAATTCCCTTGTCGTTAATCCAATGTAAATTTTACCACAAGGGCACTTTGCATGATAAATAACCGCTTTAGAACCACACGTAAGTTGTTTGCGAATCTCAAAGGTACGTGAACCATCATGATTGGTAAATGAAGATGACTTAATCAAATTCAAACAGGCTTTACACATCCCGCATGGGTGAAAGCCCTTTTTAATCACTTCGTCTTCAGCATGGCTACCCTGGGGGTCATAATGGCTGTGCACTAATTGATCTTTTAAGTTAGAACAACGTCTTGCAACACATGAAGGAGAGGCCGGCAAAATTTGTTTAAGAATTGGGTCCGTATGAAGTACCTGCCAATGTTTTTTGACAATGGACGTTAGTTCCTGCCATTCACTGCAGTAGGTAGAAATAAACCTAGTTTGAGAAAAATCATTTTCTTTCCTTCTTGAATTGGTCCCATGAAGCAATTCATTCCTATCCGTCCTGAATGCTCTCCTATACCCCCTCCTAATCATTTTATTACTATATCCTCGTTGTTGGAACCTGCGAGCCAAATCCAATGATTGTTTATGGAAAGAATTATCATCTGAACATATACGTTTAGCTCTCAGAAACTGTCCAACGGGAATACCTCAAATTAAAGCTGGTGGATGCGAGGAATCTGCCCTCAAAAAAGAATTGGTTGCTGTAGTTTTTCGAAAGATGTCAGTTTGCAGGAACCCATCTTCAGAGGCCACTTGTAAGGTTCTTTGTCTCTTTTGACATGTTCCTTGAAACTCAGTTTTCCGTCGGCCATTTTGCTTTCTGTCTTGCTGCAGCTATCTTGCCCTCAGTTAATATGGAGGTTCCAGCTTTCATGTTCCCGCCCTGATTCTCTCCTCTTGCTTCTTAAGCAGCCTCAGCTGAACAATCAGTGCTCCTGAATCAAGCTTCAGTCAGCCTGTGACCTGACTCCTGGAAACCTAGGATTTTGGACTCCAGCTATTTCCTACTGAGGAACTTTGGAACACTTTTGGACTCTGGAAACCTGCTGTCTGGTGAATCCATGTTTGCAGAGGAATTACGGTACAGAGAAGAGATCCTGAACCTGCTTTGGAGAGTTATTGTAGAGCTTGAAGTTACTCTGGCCTGCTGTGTCTCCTGTCGCTGTTCCTGCAAACTGTGTGAACTTTTCTGCATGCTTGTATGAAGTAATACAAGTCATTTCATATCAACCTGTGTCTCATGTGTTTTCCTCGCACCCAAGCACAAGACGCTATAGGAACTGTACACTATACATGACACCACTATATTGATGTCCAAAAAATCCAAAGACCTCCCGGCTTTATATGTAAGTTTGATATTCAAATCATTAAGATTCAGCCTGTGCATCAAACTATCCAATTGTTGTTCCGTACCTTCCCAAATAAAAAAACACATCATCAATATAGTGGATCCAATTATGGACCCTTTCCATTTCAGGGATGTTGTCTTCCAAAAAGATACTCCTTTCACAGGCACCTAGAAAAAGATTAGCGTATGAGGTCGCACAAGACGCCCCCATCGCGGTGCCTTGTAACTACAGATAGATTTTTTTATTGAATGTAAAGACATTATGATGGAGGATAAACTCTAAGAGAATAATAATCAGATCAATGAGAGGTTTCTCTATATTACTCAATCTCAAAAACCACATAGTTGCTTTCAAGCCATCTACATGTCTTATAGACGTATACAATGAGTCTATGTCTGCCGTCACCATAATCATATCATGTTCAAGATGTAACTGATCAATTTTTTGCAGAACGGAAGTAGTATCTTTGATAAACGATGGGAAGGTTGCCACAATAGGCTTCAAAAAATAGTCAACAATGGTAGAGATGACTTTGCACAATCCCCCATTTCCAGCAACAATAGGGCGGCCCGGAGGATTAAGTGGATTCTTATGCAACTTGGGAATCAAGTAAAAAGTAGATAATCTAGGATGGGCATTAGAAACACTTACTAACAGCTTCTTAGAAATGATGCCTTCATTAAAAGCTTTTTCAAGAATTTTCACCAATTCCATCTGAAAGGAAGGTAACGGATTAAAGGTTAGTTTGTGGTAACACTTACCATCATCCAAGAGTTTGTAAGCTTGTTCCTCATACTTATTAGAGGGCCAAATCACAAGATTTACACCCTTATCCGCGGGTTTAAATTGGACGTCATCCCATGTTTTAAATTCCTGCAATGCCAATCTTTCTTGCTTGTTAAGATTAGAGGAATGGTGTCTATTTTTGGCCAGCATTTCGATATCCAAAGAGACCAGCTTCGTAAATATTTCCACCGCAGGACATAGTCCTAGAGGAGGGAACTTATTAGATCTGGAAAAACGATGATTCGGTATATTACCAACCTCAGTACACTCACTTTCTTCCTGCCTGCAATGATTCCAAGATTCCAAGATCGTCTTGTTTGAAATGCAGCCTCTTAAGAAGCAGCTTTCTTGCAAAAAATTGATCAGTTACATCTTGAACATGATATGATTATGGTGACGGCAGACGTAGAGTCATTGTATACGTCTATAAAACATGAAGATGGCTTGAAAGCAACTATGTGGTTTTTGAGATCTAGTAATATAGAGAAACCTTTCATTGATCTGATTATTATTCTCTTAGAGTTTATCCTCCATCATAATGTCCTTACATTCAATAAAAGCATCTATCTGCAGTTACAAGGCACCGCGATGGGGGCGTCTTGTGCGCCCTCATACGCTAATCTTTTTCTAGGTGCCTAGGAAAGGAGTATCTTTTTGGAAGACAACATCCCAGAAATGGAAAGGGTCCACAATTGGATCCACTATATTGATCCGCTTTGCCTCAAGGAATTCAGATAAATAGGTATATAGAATATTTGCGCTGTATGTCTTACTATCCAGTTAGAAATAGGTAAATGTTACTACTAAAATTAGCCACACACACTGCATTATAAAATCAGCACCACAGAGTGGTATTTTGTAAAAAACAGGGAAACCGTTAAGAATTTTTCGGAATCACAGACTTCTAGAAAAAGAGAAAGGGGATCAAAGTGTTGTGTATGTTACTACACTCAAGTCCCATTTAAAAGTACTGCAGTGTTAATTAAGAACAAGTTCAATAATCCTCTTAGTCCATACCTTAGAATCAGGCTGGTTGACAGATGTCCATTTCGGATCCAATCCTGATTAGCAGTGAAGATAGTTAGCTCCTAGTGCTTGCAATCTTCTAAGGCTCTGTTCCGGCCGGTAACAGATGCCAGGATGCCGTGTTGCATGTATCCCACGCCGTGCTCAAGCTTGTTGTCGGTGATACAGGAAAAACAAAAAGAAGGCGATGGGTCCGTAGGACTTTCCTGACGTCACGGTCACGTGACCAAACACGTGACTAACTACGGAGCGCTCCTTGGACCAAAAAATCCAACGCGTTTCGGAATCTTTCGGATTCCTTCGTCAGGGATGGTCCAGTGAATCGCCTCTGAGCTTTTATAGTGCCTCTCTATGACCTATGAGAGACATGTGATGAGCTTTGCACACTTAATTGGAAAGAGATCACATGTTAAAAGCAAACAGTTCGATCTCACTGTTCAGACCCATTGGCATCAAAGTGTCCAGTTCAAATATCCACCTAGTTTCTTCTCGTGACATCTGGCGGATATAGTCACCATTCCTCCAGCTTCTTTTAACTATTTGCTGTCCTGTAATAATAGTACCTTTTGCAGAGCCCCCATGGTGGATTTTATAGTGGTTAGACAGCGGATGACCGATGAGTTTTTTATTTATATTACGCAGGTGTTCGCTAATATTTAGTGGCCTTTTTGTTCGCCCAATATGCAGTTTACTACAAGGGCATTGTATAGAATAGATGACACCTTGCGTGCTGCATGTGATCAAATCTCTTATTTCTCTTTCCACCTTCCCAATCATAATGATGTGCTGTTTTTTGGTATGTAGTACTCTGCATGGTTTGCATTTTTGGCACGGAAAAAAGCCAGTCTGACGTTGTTGGAAATGGTATACTGGTACAGACAATGATTTTGCAATAGTGGGGGCTATGATGTTCCCCAGATTGTTAGATTTTCTGTAGATAAATTTGGGACATGCCGGCAATTTTTCCCCAATGATTTTATCTTCCTTAAGAATGGCCCAGTGTTTTTTTTACGATTCTACGAAGAATATGGGTATTGGCATTATATTGCGTGATTATTGGAAATTCATTATTCATGCCATTATTGGCATCTTTAACCTTATTTTGAAGCAAGTGAATCCTTGATGTTTCCTCTACCTTCTTTTTATTCTGTATTAGGTAGTTCTTTTCATAACCTTTGTCACAAAATTTATTTATAAGGAAGTCTGCCTCAGTATTGTAATCATCTATTTTTGAACAGTTTCTATGAGCTTGTATCAGCTGGCTCTTAGGGACATTGATGAGCCATCCTGGAAAGTGGCATCTGTCTGGTGAGATATAATCACATCAGTGGGTTTGTGATAGGTTCGTGTTTTGATCGCATCATGTTCAATAAATATATTTAAATCTAAAAAATTAACAGATACGGTACTGGTGGTTGCAGTAAAGTTTAAAAAATATTCATTTTTATTTAATTCCATAATAAAATCCAATAATAAATTAGAACCACCAGACCAGATAAAAATAATGTCATCAATAAAACGATGCCAGAGGACAGGGTACGCCCGTACGTGGCCCCGCACATAAATGTTTTCCTGTTCCCATCGGCCAACATACAGATTTGCATAGCTGGGGGCAAACCTGGTCCCCACGGCAGTACCCCACTCCTTGGAGTAATAGTGTGTTCCATATCGAAAATAGTTATGAGTTAATATGAAGCGCATACATTCTAGAATAAAAGAGACTTGATCGTCAGGCATTATTTCTTCTTTATTTAAAAAATATTTTTACCGCGTCGCACCCCTTGTCATGTTGGATGACCGTATATAAGTGATATCCATAGTTACCAGGGTATAATGTTCCTGCCACTCAACGGTCTCCAATAGCTGTAATATATGCGTGGTATCTTTCAAATAAGAGGGTAATTTAGGAACAATTTTTTGTAGGTGACAATCAACAAATTTTGACATGTTGGCGGTCAGACTTCCAATCCCTGATATTATCGGCCTGCCCGGTGGGGCGATCAAGCTCTTATGGATTTTGGGCAAATAATAAAAATAGGGAGTCTTAGGGTGCATTGTAGAGATGAAGTCAGATTCAGATTTCGTGATTATGCCTTTATCTAACCCTTTTTGAATGAGATATTTCATCTCCCTAATATACAGTAAGTTTCAGATGGATCCTTAGATAGCAGGAGATATGTGCGTTGGTCACCCAATAAGCGTAAAGCTTCCTTTTCATAATCTGCAGTGTTTAAAATAACTATCCCTCCCCCCCTTTGTCAGCTGGACAGATAACAATCTCTTTGTTGTTCTGGAGTTGATTCATGGCTTGACGCTCATTATTGGTCAAATATCTAACCTATACTGAACCAGAAAAGGTTGTCTTTTTTTGGGATGACATTCCAGTTTTAACCACTTCACCACCTTGGTCATTTTTTGCTCCTCTTCTTTCCAGAGCCATAACTTTTTCATTTTTCCATCAATATGGCCATGTGAGGGCTTGTTTTTTGCTGGATGAGCTGTACTTTTGAATGACACCATTGGTTTTACCATGTAGTGTACTGGATAATGGCAAAAAAAATTCAAAGTGCTGTGAAATTGCAAAAAAGTGCTATTCCACAATTTTTTTTCCTACCATGTTCACTAAATGCTAAAACTGATTTGCCATTATGATTCTCCAGGTCATTATGAGTTTGTATATATCAAACATGTCTAGATTCATTTTCATTTAAGTGGTGAAAAAAAATCCAAAGTTTGTAAAAAAAAAATCATTTTTCAAGGCCTGTAGCATCTCCATTTTTCGTGATCTGCGGCTGGGTGAGGGCTTATTTTTTGCTTGCCGAGCTTACATGGGGCAGATACGACATTTTGATCACCAGTTATTGCATTTTAATGCAATGTTGCGACAACCAATAAAAACTTAATTCTGGAGTTTTGATTTTTTTTTCTTTAGTACGATGTTTACCTATCGGATTAATTGTTTTTATATAATAGATTGGGCAATTTTGACCACGGCAGTACCAAATATGTGTTTTTTTTCATTGTTTTATTTTGAATTGGGGGTAATTTAAACTTTTATACTTTTTAAAAATCTTTTTTTTTTACTTTTTACTGACTTCAGTAGTCTCCATGGGAGACTAGAAGCTGTGATCTTCTAATCGTTTGTGCTTCAGCCATGCTATGTGTAGCTAAAATGCTCATCTGCTATGAGCGCCTGCCTCTGGGTGGTACTCATAGCAGTTAGGTGATGACATCCACAGGGGTCACCTGCAATCCCCGGGGTTGTCATGTCAACCGATAGGTGACCCGCGATCATGTGACACGAGCACCAATGGGCGGGATTTGTGACGCGCTGCCGGCCCTATCATGTTAAATGCCGCTGTCAGATATTTAACTTGTCAACAGCCGCAAGCAGATCGCGATTCCACCCTCAGCTGTTAGTGGCACATGTCAGCTGATAAAAAAACAGCTTTCATGTGCCAGAAAAGTTGTGGGCTCCTCACTGGAGCCCACATCAAGCAAGTTCTCAGAAACCTCTAAATCATTAAATGTAGTGTCTAATGTAGACATTGGATTTCTGTTTTAGACATAAATTTTATCGAGTTCTTTGGATGAAAATTATTTTACCCTTAAGCCAATAAACAATGCTAGGCTAATGAATCATAAAACATTTTAGCTTGGGGAGCGGGAAAGTTTCCTGACTCTTTTTTGAGAGGTATACAAGGTCAATGATCAAATTAAGTCCTGATCAGAAGTACAAACAAAAGAATACACATTACATTTTTCTTCTGCCGGTAGTTTTTGTTCTCAGGCCATATTTAATATTCTGTGAAGATTCAGTCCCAAGATAGGAATGTTAGCAATGTTGTCCAGCTCATCTTCACAGAGTATTGATTAACAGACAAACTTTTACTGCCTGTGTGAAGATTCGTCATCTTTAGTGTATGGTGTACTGTATACCAACAAAACATTTTTTTATGTAGCTGGTACTCAGAGACTTAAAACTTTTCAGATTTTTATTTATTAATAAATAAATGATATTTGGCCAAAGTTCTTTTTATTTGTATTGCACCCTGATACATGTTTTATACCTTCTATTTAAACCCTTCTCATGAATTTGCATCAGTACTTTAAGATCATTATCGTATGAGATTCCAGAGGCCAATAATTCAGTTAAAATCAATGCCAGGGTCTTTTAAGCGGGCTGCCCACAAAGAGCACAAATCCATGACATAGGAAGTTGATTAACATATCACAATGATCCTAATGGAGTTCCTACAATTGTTTGTTTTCTCTCTATCCATATAAAAGATGCAATCAATGACAAACAAGCATTTTTTCATTTCTTGATTAATCACTGGGCAGAATTAACTAGGCAATATTCTTAAACTAAATCCCTCTTAACAAAATCCTAAAAAAAACCCTCCTGATATCTATATATCCTATATTTACACTTTTTTCCCTACATCTATGCTTTCCATTCCCTAGTTTAAGTACTGTCTTTTCTAAATTATCTCTTGAGTCAGAACAGAAAAGTAGCTTCTAAGCAAAATCTTTACAAGAACACTCCAACTATCAAGCATCATTTCTATGATCAGTCTCCTGATATGGTACGGAGGGATCTTTTGGTCTGTAGTGCCTGGGTGTGATCTTAAGGTACTGTCACACTTAACGGTATGCCACACTAAGCGAGATCGCAAACGAGATCGCTAACGAGATCACAATTGCGTCACCATTTATGACGCAGTAGCGATCTCGTTAGCGACTTAGCTGTAGATTCCAAACACAACTTATCAGCGATCTGTGATTCCAAACACATCTCATCAGTGATCTGTATAACGACCTATGCGGTCGTTGAGAAAACCTAGTCCCACCTGCGACACTGGTGAAGTCGTTCATAAAGGGTGTCACACTCAGCGATTCAGGCTCACCAGCGGGACACCAACGACCAAAAAACGGCTCAGAAAGTTCATAAGCGATCAGCAACATCTCAGCAGGGGCCACATCGTTGCTACATGTCACACACAGCTAAGTCACTAACGAGATCGCTACTGCGTCATAAATGGTGATGCAATTGCGATCTCGTTAGCAAGCTCGTTTAGTGTGGCATACCCTTAAGCGAGATCGCTAGCGATATCGCTTAAGCGACACCGATTTTATGACGCAGCAGCGACATCGTTAGCGACGTCGCTGTGTGTGACATGTAGCAGTGATGTGGCCCCTGCTGCGATGTTGCTGATCGTGCACGAACGTTCTGGGCCGTTTTTTGATTGTTGGCGTCCCGCTGGTGAGCCTGAATCGCTGAGTGTGACACCCTTTATGAACGACGAGCGACCTCGTTGGCGACTCATGTCAGCGGCGCAGGCGGGACTAGGTTTTAACGCCCCTCAGCTCCGATTGGTGGCCACAACATCTAGTCCTTTGTGCTTTGTTGCGAGGATACTACCGTGTTTGGGGTTTTGCGATCCTGTCAGAGTCGCTACAGCGCTTCATCTTTGCCATTTATACAAGACGTTTTTGGGATCCTGAAAAAATTAATCCGGGGCAAACGCAATAGCGGCACAGACTGGATCGCAGTAGCTGCAAAGCAGAAGGCTAGCAGGACGCAGTATGGAACGATGCTGGAAATTCGTATGAACCACTTGCGTCGTCTTTTATGACGCGGACGTCCAATCACTAAGCGAGAGCTGTGACTTTTGACATACAGTGACCACCAATCTGTGCTGAGGGGCGTGGAAAAGGTTGCGCTCAATCTTTAACAATACATGCTGTGTGACAGGTCCCAACGACTGCCGAGGTCGTTATACTGATCGCTGATGTGTCGTTTATGAGATCTTCCTGTTTGGAAGCTACTAGCGACCATATCGCGATCACACCGACGATCTCGCCAGGTCGTGTCGTTGTCGTGATCGCTGGTGCGATCGCTTAGTGTGACAGTGCCTTTAGTCTAGTAGTCTTGTTCTCTCTTAGGTACTGAATTATAGGATGTGTCCATAACCAGTTGATCCTTTAGAAGAGTAAACTTTAAGAGTGATGTCATTTACATAGTACATGCAGACAGGAGGACATCATTTGCAGCAGAAATAGGAATCAAACAGGAAAAACAGAACTGCACTCCTGTTTCTCTACATGTTGTATCTGGTGCATACTGTATGTCAAGTTTGTCACTGAATTGTAAATAATAGAAGCTCATTTCTTTGTCAGTTTAAAATTTTAAACAAGGCAAAAGTTTTAAGAAAGCTAAAGCCTTTATCTTTTAAGTGAAAAGTTGTTACCATTCTCACAGTTTATGACCATTTATCAGAATGTAGATTCTATAATTAAAATTTGATTGACCTTGCATGGTAGGGTTGACCTTGTGTGGTCTACTCACTAAGCTGCACTTTGTGGTAAACACACAGACCGAGGGTGATGGCACATCCGGCTAACACATGGAACAGCAAGAACTTGGACAATGGGCTTTGCTGGTCGGCAGGCAAGCAAGTGGAGAACACACCAAAATCCATAGATCCAGGGGTATAGACAAAAGCAAGAGCTGAAGATCTCAATAGACTAAAGGTACTGCCACACTAAACGCTCCCGCTAACGATCTCGTTAGCGGCGCATACTAATGAGATCGCTAGCGGGATCGTTTTAATATCGCTAAATGTGTGCCACATTTAGCGATATTGCTAACGACGCTATCGCCGTTAGCGATCTTCTTAGCGATTTAGCGGTACAAAAGTACCGCTAAATCGCTAAGAAAAGGTGCCACACAGCGATGTATACTCACCCAGCGGGAGCGCCAGCGACGAGAATAGGGTCCGGCACGATTCCAGCGACGAGCGAGATCCCAGCAGGAAGCTCGTCGCCGGAAGCTGCCACACACAGCAACATCGCTAACGGGATCGCTAAATAGTGACGTTTTTTAGCGATCCCGTTAGCGATATTGCTTAGTGTGGCATACCCTTTAGAATTACTGCAACGTAGTGTAAGCAAGTTCAAGTAACTGTTAATTATGCTTACAGCAGATGACGTGTTAGGCAACAAATATGAACCAGGTTGCAGATGTAAGTTGTAGGTACAGCTGGATTTTACAAAGATGATTGCAGATGAAGGAACTGGATGGTGGCACTTTTCAAAACCAATTATAACCGAACACCTCATTTGCTGAATGCTCAAACACGCAGGTGTGCCTGTCAACCTTAAGAGATCTTGGGGGATGATGTCAGAGATGTACACCAGGCAGTTTGTGAAACCGAATGTGGGGCACAGCAAAGGGCGATGGAGATAGGGGCAGGGAGCGGAACACTGCCTTGGAGTCAAAACATGTGGTAACACGTAATCATGAACAGAAACACGAATTGTCATAAAAAAATAGATTAGTGACAGGCCAGAGAGCAAAATATGAATATAGCCAGGAATCAGAGTCATGGGTAGAACAACAGGTACTAGATTTATCATGGAAGCAGGAAAAATATACAGGAAAAAGTCTAAAAACAGGAAACAAACTGGAGTAAAAGCAGGACCAAGAATACTGGGGGCTAGGTGCAACTAAACATTTTATTAGCTGAATTTCAAGCTAGAAGGGTCACTGTAAAGAACAGGAGCAAGAGTTGGGCAAGTTAAAGTGTATGATTGCTTGGATGGCATCTCTGCTGGAATTAGTAAAGGTGAATTAAAAAGTCCTGAATTTAGTTTCTCAAAAATATATTTTGGTAAAACAGCCTTCTTTCTATTGGGGAAATATAGTCGTAAAATACAAACAAGAAGCAAGTCCAGAATTTTTTTTTCTGTTGGTGACAATTTATTGATTTAATTTCCCCAGATGTTTCTATTTGTTTCATTTAATACACTTGTTTAAATATGAATGTACACATATTAAACTCTGACAGATAGCGTGTTTTCTGTTTAACACTCTAAATTGCATTTATCATCAAGCTTATTTGAAATCTGATACTTCAAAGCTCATACAATATCTACAATTTTGCTTTGATATCTAAGCCCTTTAAAGATATCTTTCAGAAATTATTTTATTTTCTCTTTTTGATCTTTCTAAACTTCCCATCAGCTGTTTTAGATTTCTTTTTTGTTTTACAAAGATCTTGTATTTTTCATCAAATTTTCTTTAATTCGCAATACAATTTGAATCTATGTAACATTGAGCATATTTAAGAATCTAAAGTTTATTTAGTTGTGTAATAGGTTGGATCGGAATTTTAGATTGAGTTTAGCTGTTTAATAGATTGGATCTGTGATTGATTTGTAAACTATCTCATTCAAGCGTTTCATAATATGATTGTATCTGCCTAACTAAAGTGCTATCACTTTAACTATTGCTTGATCTTTTATATCTTATCTATTTTGTAAAACTTTATACCAAGAACATAACAAATGTCTTTTTGGTATGGTCTGACATTTTTAGGAGCATTTAATTAGATAAAAATAAGAAGTGTAATAGAAAGTATATAGGACAGATAAAAATAAATATCTGCAGACCGATGTATGTCTTCGTGAAGTGTTAATTATTTCACCATGCCATATCTGCATGTCTCAGATATGGAACAGGCACAGGTGCTGTGCCTGTGGCATCCTCGGCTGGAGTCGGCTGTTGCATACAGTTGACCTTCCACTGCAACAACCATCGTCACTGCTATGTCTGATCCTGGCAGCTTTACATGCCGTCTTCAAGCTGTACTGATTTTGACAGGGGGAGATCACTGAGCTCATGGGCACCCCTGCTACATGATCGCACAGCGCCAATAACCTACATGTCAGCCAGAGGCGTACAATGGCCTACATGTTTGCCGTTTGCAGCAGCCTATCAGATTCTGCTGGTGCAACCTGTCAATTAAACACTGACAGGTATAGTAATACATTGTACTTAAGTTGTACAGTGGTATTATTAATGTAAGCAAAGGATCACATGTTGAAGTCCCTCTATGAAATTAGTAAGTATTAAAAAAAAGTTTTAAATGTAAAAAAAAATTCTAAAAAGCTTTAAATTTCAATTGTAATAAAAAATGCTGTAAAATTAACCTCTTGTAAATATATCACACATTTGGTATTGCCACATCAACGCAAATTTGGTATCAACTTAATTTTGTTAACACAAAATGGAATACAAATAAGTCAATTATTCCAGAAGTGTGAATGATGTTTAAATAAAGAAACTTATATTTATAATTTAGAAGTAATGTTTGTTGTTGTTTTTGGGGGAGGTGGGGCATTTAAACTGTAAAATAATAGTTATGTAGTTAAAAAAACTGTTAAAAATGCTAATTTCACGATGATCTTGAAATATAAACAGTCTGGCGATCTCCCGATGAACGAGCAATACACTGGTTCATTGAGTGAAATAATCCTTTGCGTAGCATGAAAGATCATTGTTCCTGGCGGTGCATGGTTCTGTGTACACAGGAATGGCGCTGCCGAGAACCAATGCAGCGTATGCACGCTAATCGTTTTAATATAGATCACTTAGTGTGTATATACCTATACCTATAGGCGGTCGTATTGTGCCATTGGTTAGTCCATGTAAATGGACCTCAACAGTCTATTGCTATTTATTAGTGTCACGCTGTCTAATGATATGTGTACGATGTCAGTAAACTATTCTTACAGGAACAACACTCTATACAACATATAGTTTAGCAACATCAGCATGTAAATATAGAATAGATTTACCTGACACGATATCCGTTGAACTCAGGGTTAATCTTGAGGACTTGATACGCTGTCACAGGAAAGAGGAGGACCGGGGTCTAACCTGACCCTAAACTGGGGTCCTAACTAATCCCTCACCTTGGAGGTACTGATAATGGTTCAGAGGTCCAAGTCTCCAGCCTAACCCTGTCTCCTATCAGTCCCTGAACCCTGTAATCAGTCCTAAGAAGGATCCTGATTACCACCAAAGGGATATGGGCTGATCTCTGCTAAATACACAGATTAGACATATAAGACAGACTGGAGATCACACAGACTTGCATACACACTCAAACACAGAAAGAACATAAATGGTCTGGGATATAAAACTCTAAGCAATGTGAGCTTAAAACAACTAAGGAGCTCTTTAACTAAAGTCTATACAGATTCAATCCTATCTGTGGTCTGCATGAAGAATTTCACTGGCAACTCCCAAAGCAGACAACCAGGGATTTAAAGGAAACCAATCAACAAATAATCAATTGCAGCCGGGAGAAACTGCACCCAGTCCCAGAACCGAGCACAGACAGAATTAACTCCCTCACTGCCAAACACAAAGAAACAGCAACTCAGCTGTGAGAAGTCAGAATGTGCAACCGCGACGATCTTCGTGGCGATGCACACATGACAATTAGTTAACAATATCCCAATATAGGATATTTTTACTGTTTTAAAACCTCAGTAATAATTATTTTAAGGAAACTAGTATTATTGATTCTTTACCTTCAAAGATATATAAAGTGATACTATATTGATTGGATATGCCAGTGCATTATGGTTGGTGGGGGCCTAACCTATGGAACACCATTTATACCTTAGAATAAAGTGGCTGCATGATGATTCAGAGCTGTGGCTCCCGCACAGTCTTTCCTTGCACTGTGGCACCCTGACTACAACCACAGCACTGATTGTTTTCCTAAGAAAAACAATTAAGGCCCCTTGATTCTAGGGTTCCTTAAGGTACTGCCACACTTAGCGATCTCGTTAGCGATCTCGATAACGACGCAAGCTAACGAGATCGTTGGTGTGATCGCTTTTAGGTCGCTAGTAGCTGCCAAACAGGAGATCTCATAAACGACTCATCAGCGGTCAGCGATCTCTTTAACGACTTTGGCGGTCGTTAGGATGTCATTAGCATGTACTGAGCGCTTCTGATTCATAGGAATTTCCAGCATCGCTCCTGCTCTCTGCATCCTGCTAGCCTGCTTTGCAACTTCTGCGATCCTCTCTGTGACGCAAAAGAGAACTTACAGATATTGCGATCCACTCCGTGACGCTAAACACCATATGCGTCACAAACGAGGTCGCTCGTCGTTCACAAAAGGTGCCAAACACAGCGATATAGGCTCACCAGCGGGACGCCAACGATCAAAAAACGGTCCAGAACGCTAGTGAACGATCAGCGACATCACAGCAGGGGCCACATCGTTGCTACATGCCACACACAACGAGGTCGCTAACGAGATCGCTAAATAGTGACGTTTTAGTGATCTCGTTAGCGATCTCGCTTAGTGTGGCATACCCTTTAGAGTCCCGAAGGTTGGAATCCCACTGATCAAAAAGTGATACCATGTTCCAGCGATATGCCTCACTTTGAGATATAAATAACTCTTCGAGCTGTGATGAGCCATTTTTCTATAGATTTTTATTTGTGTGATAGGAGTAATTTCCAGCATGTCACAAGCTGCATAATTTAGTTTGTCTGGCTTCCGCAAAGCTTATAAATTAAAGTGAATTATTTATAACTATAACCAATTCTTGCATAGTGATATTCAACGGCGTCAACTTTAGCATTGTCAAAACTATATAACATAGGCATGTAACTTCTAAAATGTGCTCTATATTCGTGATATAGGAAAGATGTGTATCTTCGTACCGTGTTAGCCAGTAGATAGAAAAATATTTAGACTTGAGAGTCCTCAGTGGTTGATACCTTTTAATGGCTAACTGAAAAGATGGTAACAAATTGCAAGCTTTCGAGACTACTCAGGTCTCTTCATCAGGCAAAGACTAATACAAAATCTGAAGAATCACATATTTATAAACACAACAGGACAATATGAACTGTTCCAATATTTATGTTCATCCCTCTGCCATAATGACAGTTCTGCTTCACGTCACTTGTCTTACCTATTGCATTATTCCTGTGTCCTGTTGTGTATATAAATATGTGATTCTTCAGATTTTGTATTAGTCTTTGCCTGATGAAGAGACCTGAGTAGTCTCTATATTCGTAGCAGATATCGCCATTGTTTTAAGGTAATTGTTAATGCCACATTTTACTCGTGCGTCTTTAGATTCCAATAACTAGTTTGAGAGTGTGTTCTTTCCAAATTGCAAAGAACTGCGTTGTAACTAAATTTTCTCTCAAAGGCGTTAATTAGTTTTCTCATACTGAATCATCAAAGATCCCCCCGAGCAGCAGTGAAAAACACATTTAGTTTCTGCGTTTGGTACCATTACATTTTGTATTTGCGAGCAATGGGCAAATGGCTGCAATCTGGTCGTCTTTCTGCAATTTAGTTTCAGTGCATTTAAAAATATCTGTTCTTCTTTGATGTTTCATTAGATTAAAATTCATGTTCCATCTCTTCATTAAAAGTAGGTAATGCAAGATTATTATTCTATTGTTTTCATGTTGATAGGGTTTTTGTGTAGCTTGGTAACGAACAATTGCTGATTTAATCTCTCTTTCTCCATGGCAAGTTAATGGATTAGAATTAAAATTATGTTTCTCCATCTCTGGCTCTTATCCTTCAGAGACATCTGACCAATGTTTTCTGAGCAATCGAACACAAAAAAACAAACAACCCCTTCTGTAGTGGTACATTTAATTACAGGCCTTCAGGATTAAAATCAGTACAATGGGTGAGGATAGAGACGGTTGGTGATCTTGAACATAAAAGCAGACAAACAGGAAAATCACAGTGCAAAGTAACTAAAGTCTTCCATATATGGCTGTCGGCTGAATTATGGTTCAACCAGAAGCTATTTTGCCCAATTCTCCTTTCTTGCAGTGCCGGGCGCTTTTGTGTTCTCTATGAGAGAGCTGATGCCAGACTTGTCTGGCAGCGGCTTATCTCTATGGGTCCCCATACACATTAGACTAATATTGACTGAACCTGCCAATATAGACGGATTTGGCCGACGGTCTAATGTGTATGGGGCGCCGGTCAACTTGATGGGTAGGAGAGATGTTAATTGCGCATGTCCCATTTCAGATTGATGATCGCAATGTTCTCCCAGAAATAAGCTGCTGACCAACGTGTTGGTAGCTACTTTTCTCATAGAAAACAGAGGCTCGCTTGGAGCAAGCAGTTTTGTGTATGGGAATATTGGCCAAGATGGCTGTTGGCCGAACAATTGGTCAACACATCATTCAGCTGACAGCAATCCAATGTGCATGGCCAGCCTTAGAGAACAAAATTATCAGCAGTCTGAAATCGGACATGTTGGATCCTTATCTCCATGTTGGGGTCCCCATGCATATTTCACTGTCAGTTGAGCCTGTCAGTATCTGTGGGCTCGGCTGACGTTAGTCTAATGTGTATGGGTGCGTAGAGACTAGGTTTAATCATGTGGAAGAGATTTATTAACCTGATTAAAAGAAAAATAATGTTGCCAATAGCAACCCATCACAACACAGCTTTTATTTCATATTTTTTTCAGCAAATCTGCAAAATGTGATTGTCTCGCATATTGTTTGCAAAATATAGTTGAATAGCCTAAAATCCATGATAATATTAAAAATAAGATTTTTCTAAAGCTTGCTATTTTGAGGTAGAATCATCATCTTGATCCACGGTGGCGGCCGTGCCTTTCTATATTTTTTTATTCATTTGATTGTGGTGAAGCTCTGAGATTGTGGGGGTGTTGTGGGATTTCTAATATGAGCGCTGTGACGCACAATCTAGCTAGACCATTTTTAATATGGGAAACAGATCTTGAAACTTTGAGTAGGTAATAGATAATACTAATCACTGTCTAGAAGAGCGGAATACAAATAAAAGAGAGGCAGGCTTTCCATTTAGAGAAGGTATGTAATTCTCAGGCATTGCATGGTAAGAAGTGATGGGAAATTAGGCTCCAGAACCCATAGTGCTGGCGGAATGTTGACAAGTTGGCTACTAGAGTGGATAGCACATTGCAGAACATGAGTTACGATTATAGACACATTACACTGGGGATGAAGTCAGCAAGACCATGCTTTTACTTATGCTTGGGATGAAATGAAAGATGTACATTAATATGATGTGGGATTAGTAATTTATGATAAAATGATTTGGTTGTTTTGATAGCGTGACCATTTACAAGTGGCTTTTCTAAGGAAGTTAATGACTAGTAACCAGGTAGTGTGGAGCAGTAGTGTGCGAGTAGCTGACGCTAATAAGCTCAACAAACTTATCAAGAAGGCAAATGCAGCTGTTGGCCTCCATCTTGACTCTTTTGAGGAAGTAGTGGAGGATAGGATTCAAAAGAAGTGCAGGGCTATAATGAACAATTATACACACCCTCTATATGAGCTGTTCTTGAGTCAGAAGAGCACATTCAGCAGCCGTCTAATTCTACTAAGGTGCAAGACGGAGAAATTCAGGAAATCGTTTGTGCCTACCGCTATGGGGCTGTATAACAATTCACTAAGGGTGAAAGATGGCTACGACCTAGGGCTGGCGCACTAATGGAAATGATCCGAGATTTGCGTACCTTTGTTTGTTACGTATTGTGGTTAGTCATGTGCAAGATCTGTGTCTTGTAATTACTCTATGTAATGCTGTTTGTAATGTTTTGTTTGTAATGCTGTTGTAACGCTGCTGTGATACCATAATTTCCCTCGGGATCAATAAAGTGTATCGTAGCGTATCGTATGGGGTGCGGGTAGGTGTAAGAATGACATTTTCCTCCTTACAAATGTCACACATTACAGCAGTCATATCTTTTTTTTCTGCTGCTTTACAATAAATATGTAGACTTTTTATTATATGAGCCCTCATCTTCATTATATATTTTTTTTCAAATATTGATATACTACAAAAGTAGATAAAAAAAACATCCATTTGGAACGGCACATAATCATGTTTTGGTCTGCTCCTGTGCTGCTCATTCATTCTCAATGTTTTTACTGCTTCTCTAGAAGTGCATGTAGCTACAAGGTCTCTGGAGCATTAAATGCATTTAAAATCAATGAGATATTTTGAAAAGAAAACCTTCCAATAAACTTAGAACTCTACCTTAGTTTTATGCAAACGCATTCTTCTGTTTGCTACAGTATTTCATTTCCTTTTGTTTAACCAGCTGTTGCTCAGTATTCAGACACACTCTAGAGTCATTTTATGGTATTAAGTGGTTGATCTCTGTGCACTTACAAAATTCCCCATGTAAAGCATTGCCCGTCTATGCTGCAAGCGGTCAATTTTACTCTAATTACGTAATATATAAAGCAATACAAATTACTATATCATTCTCTTTTCTCCTGAGTCAACTTTATTATTAAGCAATTCAACAAAAAAATGTTCTCCTCAAGCAGATTTAGCATTTTCACTCAAGTTAGCTGTACATAGTTTTTGTTGTTTTTTTCTTAATACTTTGGATGAAGCAGAAAAGATAGTCAAGGTGTTATCCAATTCTTAGGGCATTGCAAAGTAATAAATATTATTACTTGCAAATTAAATAAACCTGCAATTTATAAATGGGATTTTGTTAGACTTATCAATGTATTGTAAATGTCTTGCTGATTTTCTGTGCAAAATACACAACAAAAATCTGCAGCAACACAGCTACGCTTGATCTTACCTTAACCCCTTAACTCCCAAAGGTGGTTTGCACGTTAATGACCGGGCCAATTTTTACAATTCTGACCACTGTCTCTTTATGAGGTTATAACTCTGGAATTCTTCAACGGATCTTCACGATTCTGAGATTGTTGAAACTAGACCCCCTAAGGAACTTATCTACATCTGTTGTGAGCA
>VIAB01001144.1:185231-198545 GCA_009801035.1 Oophaga pumilio | reverse complement strand
GATTTTACAGGTAAGTTCTTACCAAAATCCGTCTTTTATGTGATGATTTCTTCGCAGGTCAGACACTACTTTTTTAACAAAATATTTTATTTTCTTACATTTTTAGATCAACCCTCGGGCTTTGCTCTTTGGTCACACAGCGTCCATCACTTGCCTGTCTAAAGCCTGTGCATCTACGGACCGGCAGTACATAGTGAGCGCCTCGGAGAGCGGGTGAGTTATCAAACCCCGCACACAGACCCCTTTCATAGGTAGAAATGGGAACACCCAGTTGTCAATTTATTCATACATTTACAGGAAGAGTAACGTCAGGGCTGATACTATGTCAGTTCCTAGGAAAAGGATGTTCCAGAATATGATTTATAGCAGTTACTAAAACAAGAGGGGTCCTCAGCCCATAACTCGCGGACCCCACAGCTATCCGCCAGCTCGGCGCATTAGTTCCGGATACAGCAGACAGCCGCAAATTGGAGGAGGGTCCATGAAAAGGCTGCAATGTAGCGGCGCTGTGACTGTCTCCACCGCCTCCTCATTGCTGGTGCCGTCATCATCCCCCATAGTCATGCAGCTGCCTCCGGTGCCGTCTTGTACTGCATAGCCATTCCTTGGCGGCCTGCTTACAACTGCGTGCTCCTCTGTGTGAACGTGCGTAATGCACACACCCGGGTCCCCATTGCTTCCCAAAACCTGCCTTCTTCCACGTCCTTCATCAGTGGACATGTCAGAAGAGCGGGACTTTTATTTAAACGATCGGAGACGAGTGGTGCGTCACGTCTTTACTTACCTGCTGCATCATGTGCGTGATCAGCAGGTATTGTAGCCTGGCCTGTTTATTCAGCCAGGTGCATGACTCCCACCGATGGGGTATTCATCCTAGCACCTACTTGGAGCCATGGCATCATCTCACAGTACTGACGCGTTTTGGAGCCAGAATAATCCTTTTAAATTTGACTTTATTGTAAGTTTTGCACCATTTGTGCAGCCTTAAAGGATATTATTGTCTCCAATCCCTTCCGTACCCGGAGGTAAGCGAGGATGCGACGTGATGCAGACGCCATCGACAGGTTGGACCAGTGCATCCTTAGACCATAGGATACGTGTAGCAGCAAGCATCGCTGCCTTGTATGTGAACTCTCACAGTTTTGTCTGTTTTCTTCTGACAGCGAAATGTGCCTCTGGGATGTAAACGACGGAAGATGTGTAGAATTTACCAAATTGGCGTGCACCCACACCGGAATACAGGTTGGTGGATTCTTTCCTATCATTAACTTACTGCTAATAATGTAACGTACACAAATGGAAATTCTTCATGTCTTTAAGTCCTGATTTTGCACGTACTGGTGTATCCAATCTCCAAACAAAAGTGCAAAAATAAAAAATCACCTGTCAGAAGTAGTTACATGATTCTTATTTTTAAATAAATTTTGCATTTTGATTTCAGAACCTGATAATAAGGAGATTATACTATATACTTGCTTCCTCCGCTGCTGCAGAACATCATTATCACGCTTCACAGCTGTGTATATGTCCTGGCCATTATCAGGCTGGTGGAGTCAGACATTTTACTTTTTCTTATTCAGTTTTACCAGTTCTCTGCTGGAACACAACGGGAAGGGCGATTGCTCTGTCACGGTCATTACCCTGAGGTCCTCGTGGTGGACGCCAGCAGCCTGGAAGTCCTGTACTCACTCGTATCTAAGATTTCTCCAGATTGGATCAGCTCCATGAGCATCATCCGCTCCCACAGAACACAAGGTAACACTCACACCATCAAGTCACCCCCTACGATTTTTTTCAACTGCAACATATGAAAACAATGTTGTAGATTTTTTTTTTTTTAGGAATAGCTTTACTAGTCTTAAAGAGCTGTTCTAGAATTTTGATATTGATGTCCTCTCCTCAGGATAATCCATTACAGTTTTTAAAGGGGACCTGTCAGCTAAAAAAACAAAACTAAAGCTATTTTACCTGCAGAGATAGTGATAATCTGCAGGTATATGGTATTTCATGTTCTGTTGTTTTAGTGGAGGAGCAGCTACAGGGAGAAAAATAAGTTATATTCTCCTTGAAGCCGCTTGCTTCTTAGGTTGGTGCAGAGGGCAGTGAACAGTCACCACACAGTGAGCACACGGAAATCACGTCCACACTCCTTAAGTTCGCTTGCATATGTCAGTGTGTGTCTGTGGGCAAAATACACTGACATTTGCAGTTTTTTAGTAGCCGCACGGGCCACAAAATGTCCCGCACACGTGCACGCTGATGACATGCAGATGGTATCCATGTGTCATCAGAGTCATACATACCGGCGCCTGGGAAGCAGCGGTACAGTTAGTGCTGGGTGCCGGTTGCTGAAGACAGCTCTCCTCATTCTCCCCTGCTCGCTCTGTGATCAGCACGAAAAAAGGAGAATGATGAGCTATATTCAACTGATAACATCGCGACCAAGCAGCATCTGATGGGAGTATTCATTAGCTGCCGCCTGTGATAAAAGTAAATTAAAAAAAACTCTGTGGGTTCATCTGTATTTTTGATACCCTCAAGTCAAAACTGACGGCCGCGGGCTGCAACCCTCCACTGTCAGCTTCAGCACAGCTGGCTATCAAGAATAGAGAGTTCCTGCAGCTGTCAATTTTGTCTGGCTGGTTATCAAAAATACTGGGAAACCCACACCGGATATTTAATTAATTTATTTATAGCGCAAACGGCGGCTGATGAATACTCCCATCAGCCGCCTTCCGCTGTGGCTGTTATTAGCGGCAGCAGGTGAAGACTGATGGGACTAATAGTCCCATCAGCCGCAGCCTTCTCTCACTGTTATCAGTTGAATATAATTCTCAACTGCTGGCGCTGAGCGCCTGCTGAGCTGGGGAGAATGATGAGAGCGGTCTTCAGCACTCAGTGCCGGGAAACAGCTCTATCGCTGCCGCTGCTTCCCAGGCGCCAGTACTGATGGTACTGATGCGGCACACGGTTGCCACACGTATGCCACAAGTATTGCACACACGGACATTGATATCTCTGGAACTGTTTTTTCTGATTACGGAAATATCAGAACATCTGAAACCGGCCTAACTGACAGGCTGCTCTGCAGCATGTGTGTGTATGCGGAGCTGAATGTCAATCAGCATAAGAGGTAGTGGTTACTGTCAGGCTTACTGTGTGGGACGCCCATAAATCAATTCAACAAGGGTCAAGGTGTGTGACTAGCGTGATAGTGAGCCTGTGTGTCCATCGCTCCATTCACAATTGGTGACACATGCTCAATACCACTCCATTCACTAGTGGTCACGAGTGTTCTGTATCAATGGTGTCTCGTGCTCACTGTCGCTCCATTTGCCAGTGGCGACGCCTGCTCGCTGTCGCTCCATTTGCTGGTGGCGATGCCTGCTCGCTGTCTCTCCATTAGCTGGTGGCGACGCCTGCTCGCTGTCGCTCCATTTGCTGGTGGCGATGCCTGCTTGCTGTCGCTCCATTTGCCCGTGGCGATGCCTGCTAGCTGTCGCTCCATTTGCTGGTGGCAATGCCTGCTTGCTGTCGCTCCATTTGCCGGTGGCGATGCCTGCTAGCTGTCGCTCCATTTGCTGGTGGCGATGCCTGCTAGCTGTCGCTCCAGTGGCGACGCCTGCTCACTGTCACTCCATTTGCTGGTGGCGATGCCTGCTTGCTATCTCTCCATTTGCCGGTGGCGACGCCTGCTCGCTGTCTCTCCATTTGCCGGTGGCGACGCCTGCTCGCTGTCTCTCCATTTGCCGGTGGCGACGCCTGCTCGCTGTCTCTCCATTTGCCGGTGGTGACGCTTGCTCGCTGTCTCTCCATTTGCCAGTGGCGACGTCTGCTCGCTGTCGCTCCATTTGCCGGTGGCGATGTCTGCTCGCTGTCGCTCCATTTGCTGGTGGCGATGCCTGCTCGCTGTCGCTCCATTTGCCGGTGGTGACGCCTGCTCGCTGTCGCTCCATTTGCAGGTGGTGACGCCTGCTCGCTGTCGCTTCATTTGCCGGTGGCGACGCCTGCTCGCTGTCGCTTCCTTTGCCGGTGGCGACGCGTGCTTGCTGTCGCTTCATTCACATCGGGTACTCTCAGGATTAATGGAGGTGTCAGTAGGCGGACCCCCAGGGAACATACATTTATCATATTTCCTGCAGATACGTGATATTGTGTCTGCTTTGACATTGCCGCGCTAAGGTTTCCATAGCGGCCTTTAGCCACGTTCTCAGCGGCTCTCATTGTGACTGCTTGTGTTGCTGTGACTTCACTTCAGATGATAGCTTGTCTTGAGTAACTGTATGGGGGCAGTGATAGTCTGAGATATTGCTTACAGGTGTCTTTAATAGCTGTCATCTATAAGCAAATTGTCAGAAGGGATCTTGCCTGCATCCTGCTGAAAGAGGAGCAGTCGTGGAGCGCAGGGGAGGTAAGTATTTTTGTATCCATACCCAAGCAGTGATAAAATACCTGATGAAGAGAATGGTCAGACTGAACAGTTGCTTTAAATTAAAAGCGGCTTAAAAACTGAAAATTGTGACATGATTTTGTTTTGCAGAAGACACAGTCGTAGCCGTCTCGGTCACTGGCATCCTGAAAGTCTGGATTATTACTGCCGAGGTACACCGCATGCAGGTAAGGAAGGTTACTACTGCGACATGCAACGGTAAAGACCATGCCTACAACTGTGAACATTGAGTTTTCTTTTTATTGTGAAGCCAACAACAAATTGGTCAAAATAACTGAAAACTTCAGTGTGCATAACTATTAACCCCCCTAAAGTCAGTACTTTGTACAGCCTCATTTTGCGGCAATTACAGCTGCAAGTCACTTTGGATAAGTCTTTATGAGCTTTCCATATCTTGCCACTGGGATTTTTGCTGATTCCTCAAGGCAACACTGCTCCAGCTCCTTCAAGTTTGCTGTTCACCAGAGAAAATGATCTAACTTCAAGTCTGGCCACAGATTCTCATTTGACTTAAGGTCTGCGCTTTGACTCCAAAACATTTACACGTTTCGTTTCAAACCACTCGAGTGTTGCTTTAGCAGAATGCTATGGGTCATTGTCTTATTGGAAGGTGAACCTCCATCCCAGTCTCAAATCACTGACAGACTGAAACAGGTTTTGCTAAAAAATATCCCTGTATTTTTCACATCCAACTTTCACATTACCTCTCCTCCCTGTGCGCTGCTGCAGTCTCCATTCTGGAGTCGGGGACCCCCGCTCCAGTCCGTACCTTTGGGTAAGGTCTGTGGGGGATTCTTAGGCAGGAGGCCTCTCTGAGCTCTCCAGCCCCCTCTCCTCCTCCGGCGTTGTGGATCCAGAGCGTGTCGCGCTGGGCGCGCACGCGCGAAGACTTCCGGGTCTGAAGCCGGCGGCAGGATGTGACGTCACACGCCGGATGGCTTCAGCATACAGAGAAGATTCTTGTGTTCCAAGCTGGAATGCATAGGCAAATTATAGCGCAGATGGTGTCGGCGGGCGCCTCACCACCCCCCCCACACCTGGACATCGTATGGAGGAGGTCCTCTAATCAGAGGACAAGTGCTGGAGTCTGGTCGCCCATATTAGAGTTACACATAAGGAAGACATCTAAGGTAGGACCACTGTGTGATAAACATCATGGAGATGTCAGGTTCCTCTCGCTTTGTGTCTGCAGATCCCAGCACCCTCCCGGTCCCAGTGAGTACTCTGGTACGGGTTGTCCATTCCCTGTGTGCAGGTTTAGAGCCTTATTATTCCTTCTCCCCTTTCTTGTAGGGGGACAAGTAACCTGCATCAGGAAGCAAGTCCAAGACTTCACGGAGATGTGCTGTCTGTACAAAAAAGCTGACCTCTTCGCATAAGAAGACATTAAAAAAGGTGCACTGAGAAAGTCATCAGGGAAGAGCAACCATCCTTGATGGAAGAAATTAAGAAATTAAGGGCCTAATACAACAGGAGATAAAATCCTCCCTGGCCGCTTTTTCCCAGCCCGCACCCTCTCCCAGTGTCCATCCAGAAGCTAAAAGGAGGAATCTTAATATAGAGGTGGAAAGGCATGATGACTCTCAGGATGAAACTTCGATCCCTGACGAACCTCTGAAAGAAGGTGAATTAATCCTGAACCCAGAGGTCTCCCAAAAGGAGAGATATTACTTCTCGTCAGGGGATATAGAGGAACTCCTCACATCAGTAAGGAGGACTATGGAGATGGAGGAGGAGAAGACTGCCCAGACGGTGCAGGAAGAAATGTTCGGGGGTCTCCGTTCTAAGAAGAAGCCAGTATTTCCCAGTCATAAAAACATCCGGGACCTGGTCCTAGAAGAGTGGGAATCCCCAGGAAAGAGGCTGACCATTCCAACGGAGATGGACAGGTTCCCTGTGGACGACGAGACGACATCATGCTGGTCAGAAATTCCAAAGATCGACGTCCAGATTGCTCGGGTAGCTAAAAAGACCACACTACCATTTGAAGATACCTCACAGTTGAAGGACCCTCTGGAATGCAAGATGGGTGGGACTACTGAGGAAATCATGGGAAACCTTGGCATCTTTACTGAATACCAACGCCGTATCTGCCTGTGTGGCCCGATCAATGTACCGTTGGCTGTGGCAGCTGGAGGAACACCTGTCCACAGGTACTCCCAGAGAGGACATCCTAGCTTCTCTGCCTCTCCTCCAGAAGGCAACAGGGTTCCTAGCAGATGCCTCTGCAGAATCCGTGACAGTGGCAGCAAGAATGTCAGGGTTGTCAAACTCTGAGACGAGCACTCTGGCTGAGATCTTGGAGCAGGGACATGACTTAAAAAATGAAGCTCTGTTCTATCCCCTTCAAAGGGAAATACATGTTTGGTCCTGCACTCGATGAGCTGTTAGAGAAGGCTTCGGACAAAAAGACCTTACCGGAACCTCGGAATACTAGGAAAAGACCCTTCCGTCCCCAGCAAGAGCATACACCTCAGTACAAGGGGAAGGGCAAGTCAGGTCGCTGGAGCTACCCGAAAGGGGGAAAAGACAAGAATCTTTTTCTTCCCCACTCTGAGACAAAAGAAGCCATGACACCAACACGGTAGGAGGTCGCATCTCAGACTTCCTTCCACAGTGGCACAAGATCTGTTCAGATCAATGGACTCTAACATCAGTCAGGGAAGGAATAAAGATAGAGTTTGCCTCACATCCTCCAGAAATGATAAAAACAATGCGACTCTCCTCTCCAGAGCTACAATCCACCTTGATAGCGGGAGTAAAAAAAACTATTATCTACAAAGGTAGTCTCCATAGTCCCGGAAAGGGAAAGAAACAGAGGACATTACTCAAACATGTTCCTCATAAAGAAACCAAATGGGTCCCATCGGGTTATAATCAATCTGAAACCCCTGTATCATTATGTAACATACAGAAGATTCAAGATGGAATCTGTCAGGTCAACGCTACCTCTGATTGGGCAGAATTTCGTTATGGCGACAATAGACCTACAGGATTCATATTATCACATCCCGATCCATCCAACTTACTGGAGATTCTTAAGATTCACAATTGCCCAGGGAGAGCACACAGGCCATTATCAGTTCAATGTCCTCCCATTCGGTCTATCCTCGGCCCCACGGATCTTCACAAAGACCATGTCAGAGGTCATGGCATACAACACATATGCATAGTTCCATACCTCGACGACCTCTTGTTGGTGGCTCCTTCAGTACCCATGGTACAAGAACATCTACAGATGATGATTCGGATCTTATTTTCTCTAGTCTGGAGAGTGAACCTGAAAAAATCAGATATGGTTCCTGCAACAAAGACATTCTTAGGAGTCCTGCTAAACTCACAGCCAAACATCTTTCTTGCCGAAACGAAAACAGATCTTGTTAAAATCAAAAATAAAGATACTAGAGAGCAAGAAAGTGGTGTAATTAAGATGGGCCATGTCGGTTCTCGGATTTATCACATTATGCATCCAGATGGTAGCATGGGCACACGCACACACCAGAACGCTTCAGACGCACATTCTGGCAAACTGGGACGGATCCCCAGAATCCTTGAACAAGAAGATCCGGATGCCGACTTGTGTAAAGACCTTGTTGACATGGTGGCTAAAAACAGAGAACTTGAGCAGGGGGGTTCCCTGGACTCAAGACCCAGCGATCACTTTAAAAGTGGGCGCCAGCGAGAAAGGATGGGGAGCCATGGTATCCCAACACGTATTCCAGGGATCCTGGTCAGACGAGATAAGACGACAATCCTCAAACTTCAGAAAACTGAAAGCGGTAGAGGAGGTCCTCAAGACCGCAGTAACCCTAGACCAGTTTTGAGTATGTCAGAATATACTCAGTCAACATGACAACTGTTGCCCACCTTCATCATCAAGGAAGTACAAGGCATGAGGACCTGAAGACATTATCAGACAGAAATTTTTCATGGTCCGAAGAACACCACATTTTCCTGTCCGCTCTGCACATAAAGGGTGCGGTACACAAAAATATAGTCCGATTTTCTGAGCAGAACAGAAATCCATCCAGGGGAATGGAGTCTAGATTCCGAGGTCTTTCAGATACTGACCAGAAAGTGGGGCCATCCAAAAGTGGGGCCATCCAGAGGTAGACCTATTTGCAAGTGGACAGAACGCAAAAGTGAATCAATATTATTCGCTAAATCCAGCCAATCCCTTCTTATGTGTAGATGTGTTGGCCCTACGTTAGCCCACGACGACCAATCCACATTCCAGGAAACTGAAGATGCACGTTCCCTGAGGTTTTCCAGCAAGATGGTGCACCACCACATTATGGGTGTCAGATCCGAGCATTCCTACATGAACAGTTTCCTGGAAAGTGGATTGGTCGTCGTGGGCCAGTTGAATGGTCACAAAGGTTTCCCGATCTGACCCCATTAGCCTTTTATCTTTGGGGTCATCTGAAGGCAATTGTCTATACTTTGAAGATACGAGATGTGCAGCATCTGAAACAATGGATACTGGAAGCCTGTGCTAGCATCTCTTCTGCAGTGTTGCTATCAGTGTGTCAAGAGTGGGAGAAGAGGGTTGCATTGACATTCCAACACAATGGGCAGCACTTTGAACACATTTTATATGTGGTCATAAACTTGTAAATAAATCATGAAAAAATAAAGTTATGTTAAAACTAAGCACATTATTGTTTTTCTTGCGAAATTCTCAATAAGTTTGATGTGTTACATGACCCTCTTCCCATTGAAAAAAAATAACGTTGGATCCAAAATTGCTGACTTCAAAATGGCCGCCATGGTCACCACCCATCTTGAAAAGTTTTCCCCCTCCCATATATTAATGTGCCACAAACAGGAAGTTGATATCACCAACCATTCCCATTTTATTTAGGTGTATTCATATAAATGGCCCACCCTGTATATACCAGAAGATATGGAAGACCTTTAGCTCATGGATTTCACCCGAACGACCTAACCCACACCAGCTGAACTTAGCTCGGATCCTGGATTTTCTGCAAGAAGGGCTAGAGAAGGGTCTCAGACCTAGCACCCTCAAAGTCCAGGTGGCGACCCTAAGCTCATATTTTGACCAGACGTTAGCCGACCACCGATGGATTAGAAGGTTTATGACCGCAGCATCTCGCATACGTCCAAGAGCTACAAACTTAGTTCCGTCCTGGGACCTCATTGTGTTCTTGAAGGGGCTAACACTACCACCTTTCGAGCCCTTGTCATCCATAGATGTAAACAGACTCTCCTGGAAAGCGGCCTTCCTGGTAGCAATAACTGCAGCCAGGAGATTGGGCGAATTACAAGCTCTCTCGATCAATGAACCCTACATGAAGATCTTGCAGGACCGACTTATTCTGCGATTGGATCCGTCATTTCTTCCCAAAGTCGTCTGAGTTTCACAAGTCTCAGGAGATAATTCTTCCCTCCTTCTATCAAGAGCTGGGAAATAAGGAAGAGTACACTTTGGACGTTTGGAGAACGGTAATCCATTAACTTCAGGTTACGGAAAAAACTAGGAAGGACCAAAACCTGTTTGTTCACCTTCGAGGCCAAAATAAGGGGAAGAAGATTTCCAAATCCACGATCGCCAACTGGATCACGAGAGCAATCTCGGAGGAATTTCATGTCCAAGTTCTTCCACCGCCAGAGAAATTTACGGCTAACTCTACCAGAACAACATCTATCTCCTGGGCCGAGAAAGCCAGTGCTTCCATCGAGCAGATATGCAGAGCTGCTATCTGGTCCTCCATCCAAACGTTTTACAAGCATTACAGGCTAGACCTGATGTCAGAAGAGAACTTGGCCTTCGGGAGAAAAGTCCTTCGAGCTATAGTCCCTTCCTAAACATTACTCTTGGGTACTGCTCCAGGTGTGCTGTCGGTGGGGGATACTAGAAAAAATAGAATTTGGCTTACTAGTAATTTGGTAACCTACCACGACAGCATGGGTAATCCCACCCTTTGCTTAATTTTCGCTCTTTAAAGAGAATTCATATAATTTGAAGCATTCCTTCTCCTGTGGTCCTTTATAATAACACTGAGGGGAAGGATGTGGGAGGGTTTTTTTAACCTCTTTGGCATTTCCTGTCCCTATTAGGAAAGGGGTAACTTCCTCCAGGTGTGCTGTTGTGGTGGTTTACTAGAAACCGAATTACCAGTAAGTCTAATTCTACTTTCTGCCCACTCTTCCATAACTGCCATCTCTATGGAGCATACGTATGGCTTATTGTGGTTGTATGGACAGATAATCCAGTCTCTGCTTGGGAACTCTGCAGCTCCTTCAGGGTTACCTTTGGCCTCTGTACTGCCTCTCTGATTAATGCCTTCCTTGCCCGGGCTGAGAGGTTTGATGGGCAGCCTCTCTTGGCAGTTTTCTTTTGTGGTGCCATGTTCTTTTCCTTTGATGATAATGGATTTGATGGTGCTCCAGGGGCTCATCAGAGATTGGGATGTTTTTTTATTACCCAACCCTGACTTTTACTTATTAACAACTTTGTCCCTGACTTGTTTGGAGATCTCCTTGGTCTTCATGGTGGTGTTTGGAGATCTCCTTTGTCTTCATGGAGGTGTTTGGAGATCTCCTTGGTCTTCATGGTGGTGTTTGGAGATCTCCTTGGTCTTCATGGTGGTGTTGTTAGAGTAGGATCTAAGTGACCCTTCACGCTTGACCTAGTGATTTCCAAATTAATTCATAGAACGTTGCTAGCAACATAAATAACCAAACAGACACGTGTTTCCGTCTGGGAGAATCGAGCAAGATTCCTATCACATGTATTACATCATCATCTTTTATAGTATTTAGTGAGCTTGTACTTCAACCAATAGTATAAAACCACCATATAAGAAAAGAAAAATAGGAACACAGTTCCAGCCAGCTCACCAACTAGGAGGATGCACGGAGGGAAATCCAGACCATGGACTTGAGACTTGGCAGACGAGGAAAAACGGGACTCCAGCTTCCATAAAATGAATGAAACTTTATTCGTGTAAGTTACACATAAAACCTCCTGGTTCAAGATAGGAGTGTACTACATAGCACGGGCAATTGCAATTGCTATTGCCCGTGCTATGTAGTGCACTCCTATCTTGAACCAGGAGGTTTTATGTGTAATTTACACGAATAAAGTTTCATTCATTTTATGGAAGCTGGAGTCCCGTTTTTCCTCGTCTGCCAAGTATAAAACCACACCTACAACATTTAACCAATGAAAATACAAGAAAATTGACCTATAAGAATACAAGAAAATAGGAAACTACATATATGGTCATGTCTACGTAACATAGGAAAGAACAATAACATACTCATTTCTCAAAGTATTCTACAGTGATACATCCCAAGGTCTCATATCTTGTCCAAACTGGAGCAGTCTAGTTTTTATTACAGCCCATGACCTTTACTCCAGTAGAAAAACTATTTGGCTTTATAACAGCCAGAAACTATTGCCTAGTAACAGAATTTATCTCATAAAGACAAGATGGAGTTACAAACACAAAATGGAACATTCATTTTGATCTTTCTTAATTTAGTCCTTCACGGTGTTTGGAGATTTCCTTGGTCTTCTTGATGGTGTTTGGAGATCTCCTTGGTGGTGTTTGGCAGTCTCCTTGGTCTTCGTGGTGATGTTTGAAGATCTCCTTGGTAGTGATGAGCGAGTACACTCGTTGCTTGGGTTTCTCCGAGCATGTTTGGGTGATCTCCGAGTATTTTGGCGTGCTCGGAAATTTAGTTTTCGTCGCCTCAGCTGCATGATTTGGGACTGCTAGACAGCTTGAATACATGTGGGGAATGTGTGTTTGTTAGGAAATTCCCTAATTTATTAAGCCTGTCTACAAGTCGCAAATCATGCAGCTGAGATGACGAAAACTAAATCTCCGAGCACGCCAAAATACTCTGAGATCACCCGAGCATGCTCAGCGAGACCCGAGCATGCTCAGCGAGACCCGAGCATGCTCAGCGAGACCCGAGCATGCTCAGCGAGACCCGAGCAACAATGCTTCTCGCTCATCACTACTCCTTGTGGTGGTGTTTGGAAATTTCCTTGGTCTTCGTGGTGTTGTTGGGTTAGTGGTGCCTCTTGTTATTGGTGTTGCAGCCTCTGTGGCCTTTCAGAAAAGGTAAAGTGTATATACTGACAGTCTTGTGACACTTAGATTGCACACAGGGGAACGTCCTGTCACTAAGCATGGGACTTATGAAGGGAATTTCTTGCCCCAGAAATTTTTAAGGGCTTCATAGCAAAAGGGGTGAGTTTATATGTGCATGCCAATTTTTAATTATTTGATCTCATCAATTTAATTTATTCCTATATTTTTCTCACTTCACCAACTTAGACTCTTTAGTGCTGATGCATGACGCACAAATCTGATTACAACCTGTGTGTTAATATTTTTGTAATGTAACAAAATAGGTAGAAAGCCAAGGGGGTGAATACTTTTGCAACCCGCTATACATGGCCATCGACTTCCACAGTATGGGAAATGAAATAAAAAGTATTCGAAAACAGATGAAGCTTCTGAATGGGCTTCATAGGAGGACCCAGATGGCAGCGACAGAGTCCTGTGGCTGATATGGTCACTTCTCTGCACCCCTGATTGCACTGACATGCCAGCCATTTAAATGTCAGTGATTTGACAGCAGCATCTAAATGATTAACAGCAGCAATCAGAGCCAGCTTTCTGTGTGCTATTGTTTTATAGCTCCATTATTAAAGGCATACAATTGGCCAGATCCTTTGTTAAAATTAGGACTGAGCAGTGACTCTGTGTCTGATAACCCTACACCTTGGGCGCCTTCAGTAATGCTACATGAGAAGAGGACCAGAATGAAGACTTCTACATTTTGACCTACAGTCATGGCCAAAAGTTTTGAGAATGACACAA
>VIAB01001144.1:164956-183295 GCA_009801035.1 Oophaga pumilio | reverse complement strand
TATTTGTGTCATTCTCAAAACTTTTGTCCATGACTGTACTACCAATTTGCAAAACCTTAAATTGAATATATCATAATGTCACATCCACTTGTCATAAGTTGCAGGGGTATAATAAATATGGCACTTGGCCAAAGTATTGGGGACTGTACAGATTTTGCAGACTAAGGTTAGGTGGTGGTTTTTGCCTCAGGTGCTGTTCCTTTTGGTGTTTGTAGAATTTAGTTTATTTTTTGCCTTTTTGCAGGACACAGAACCAGTGTTTGAAGAAGAATCTAAACCTATTTATTGCCAGAATTGCCAGAGCATCTCCATCTGTGCGTTCACACAGCGTTCACTTTTGGTCGTCTGTGCAAAATATTGGCGGGTAAGTCTAAAGTAATATCTACAAACAGGGAAGGGTTTGCAAGGATGTTTTATAGGGCTTGCAAATCCCACTAGGACAGGGCCACTTTTCACTTTTTGCACTTTCCTTTTAAACTTCCCTTTTCCCAAGAGCTATTATTTTATGGGTTTCATTTTCACGGTGTTCATTATGCAGTAAAAATGACCTGATGACTTTATTCTATATGTCAGAATGATTACGGCGATCCCAAACTTGTACAGTATTTTTTTTTTATTATTAGTATTTAAAAAAATTGTTAAATGACCGGTAACTTTTTTTATTTTTCTTAATTTTTTTTTTAATTCAATAAAGTTTTATGAAGACTTGTTTTATTGATACCATTTTGGAGTAAATACAACATTTTGATCACTTTTTATTGCAAAAAAAAAAACACAATTCTGGACTTTTTTGAATTTTATTTTCTGTATAGGATTTAACTCATAGCTCAGTTTAATTTTGTATTTTCGTAGTACAGATTTATATATTTTTTCTTTAGTCTTAAGTTGTGAAAAGGTGGTGATTTAAAGTTGTTTTTGTTATATATTTTTTATATAATGTTTTATTTTGTCCCCATAGCGATCATTTGATTGCTTTTTGTTTATATCCCAAAACCTCAATATTGCAGTTATACAGCCAAAATAGTGTTCTCCTATGAAGTTCATCCACAAGCTGGGCTTCACAGGAATACCAAGATGGCAGCAACAGGATATGTATCCATCAGCATCGTGGGATCGCAAATTTGGAGGGGGTGGCAGTAGTCTGTAGGCACTGATGCAGGAGCACAGCGGCAACACGGCCATTTAAATGCCGCAGTCTGTGATTGACAACAGAATCTAAATGATTAACAGCAGCAACAACAGAATCTAATTGGTTAACGGCAGCAATCTTCAGTTGCAGATGCTGGCTGTGTAATACAGCCCAATTATGGAGCCATTTTTTTTAGCAGAAATATTGCTTTTTAGGGGTATTTTGTTTTAAGGTGAGGTATCATTTGGCAGCACATTGACTTCCTGCAGCTCCTCAGTCCTGAGCTTCAGGGAGCTGTATACTAGGCCATCCAGCCACCTACTTGGCTGCTCGCATGAGGCTTTATACTGGTCTGTCCTAGGATAAAGATGCCTATAGAAACAAGTCCCCATTTCTTTTTAAGTCCTTATAAAAGATTTATGCTTGCTGTCAGTGAATAAAAACTAATCTTTATATTCAGAAATTGCTGATCTGGTTCAATAAACAGAAACTCATTAAAGGGTTATCCAGCTTCCGATAGCATGTCTGCAGTCACTGTATGTGAGCAAGAATGTTGCAACTCACTGGCAGCTAGCAGAGATCCTAAAATGTATTGCACAACTGAAGCAAAGTATCTTAGAAAGTTGCACAACTTTTCTTTATGGATGGGTAAAGTACCTATGGGCACTGACATCTGATGGGCTCTTTTCAGGTGTTTGACGCAGGGGATTATTCTTTGCTGTGTTCTGTCCCGAGCGATGAGGGTCAGACGTGGACAGGAGGGGACTTCATAGCCGCGGACAAAGTGATCGTCTGGACCGAAGACGGACAAAGCTTTATCTATAAACTACCAGCCAGGTGACTTCTTGTATTCCCTTTCATATTTTCCTACAAAATAAAACATTAATTTGTTCATAGCAGAGACGTTAATGAATGCCCAGACATTGACAGAGTCACGTTATGAGTCGCCATGATGAAATTAAAGGGAACCTGTCACCAGGTTTTCAATATTGAGAATTCTGGTATATTGTATATAAGTTCCCAATTCGCTCTACCAGGCACAAAAGACGTTTTGGTCTTGATCCGGCGCTTCCTCTCATACGATCGTCGTCCTCCTTCCATGTTACTTGTGGTTGACGTGTCCTATTTCATCAGCACCGTGTCTTCCATCGCGCTCCTGCGCATGCGTACTACTCACTGTCCTGCCAAGTGCAGCGCTGAGTACTGTAGTGCACATGCGAGGGGAAAGGCTAAATAGCGCTGATGACCCTGAAGTAAAGCCAGCGCATGCGCACTACAATACTTTGACCTGCCCTCGACAGGAAAGTGAGAAGTTTGCCTGCGCAGGAGCGCGATGGAGGACATTGTGCGGATGACGTAGGACGCATCATCCACATGAAGCAGGGAAGCACGGCGATTGTCAGAAGAGGAGGTGCTGGATCAAGACCAGCGGCGCCCATTGTACCGGACCGCAATCTTTGTGACTATAATAAAAGATATTATTTTGCCTTGTAGAGGAGATTGGGGACATATATACAAAATACCAGAAGGCTGAAGATATTCTGGCCCTACTTTATTTGGGGAAAACCTGGTGACCGGTTTCTTTTAACACTAATTTGAGCCCGTGGTTGCAGAAATTTTTAACCTGAATTTTTCGATTTCATAAATGCCCAATTTGAGATTTAAGTGTTCTCTTCATTTTTTGGAGCAGTTGTATATATTTCTACTGTTGTATATAGTGTTTTGAGGATTATGTTATATTCATTTCTTATGATTGCTTTCAGTTGTATCCCAGCCAGCGATTCCTTTCGTATTGATGTCGGTAAAGCAGTGGAGAACGCGATACCGCCTCTGTTGTACAGCGTCATACCGAAAGAGGATAAGAAGGTATGTGTTTCATAGTTCAAGGATGAATGAAGACACAAGTTCATTGGGTTCAAATTGAGGCCTCATGAGGCAGATGCTAATAGCCCCATATTAGGGGAAGAATTCCTTCCTGAGTCCATGTTCGACAATCACTGTTATTCAGAATATTCTTTTTCAAAAAAGGCATCCAGGCTCTTTTTTAACTTTTTAGTGAGTCACATCATGTGGTATCTAGTTCTATAACCTCACTGCTCACATGGTAAAGCCTCCGTACTCTTTCTGCTCGTGCGGTAAAGCCTCTGTACTCTTCTGCTCGTGCGGTAAAGCGTCCGTACTCTTGCTGCTTGTGCGGTAAAGCCTCCGTACTCTTGCTGCTCGTGCGGTAAAGCGTCCGTACTCTTGCGGCAAAGCGCCGTACTCTTGCTGCTCGTGCGGTAAAGCGTCAGTACTCTTGCTGCTCGTGCGGTAAAGCCTCCGTACTCTGGCTGCTCGTGCGGTAAAGCCTCCGTACTCTGGCTGCTCGTTCGGTAAAGCCTCCGTACTCTGGCTGCTCGTGCGGTAAAGCCTCCGTACTCTTGCTGCTCATGCGGTAAAGCCTCCGTGCTCGTGCTGTAAAGCCTCCGTGCTCGTGCTGTAAAGCCTCCGTGCTCGTGCTGTAAAGCCTCCGTGCTCGTGCGGTAAAGCCTCTGTTCTCTTGCTGCTTGTGCGGTAAAGCCTCCATACTCTTGCTGCCCGTGCGGTAAAGCCTCCATACTCTTGCTGCCCGTGCGGTAAAGCCTCTGTTCTCTTGCTGCTTGTGCGGTAAAGCCTCTATACTCTTGCTGCCCGTACGGTAAAGCCTCTGTTCTCTTGCTGCTCGTGCGGTAAAGCCTCCGTACTCTTGCTGCTCGTGCGGTAAAGCCTCCATACTCTTGCTGCCCGTGCGGTAAAGCCTCTGTTCTCTTGCTGCTCGTGCGGTAAAGCCTCCATACTCTTGCTGCCTGTGCTGTAAAGCCTCTGTTCTCTTGCTGCTCTTGTGGTAAAGCCTCTGTACTCTTGCTGTTCGTGCGGTAAAGCCTCCATACTCTTGCTACCCGTGCGGTAAAGCCTCTGTTCTCTTGCTGCTCATGCGGTAAAGTCTCCGTTCTCTTACTGCTCGTGCGGTAAAGCCTCCGTTCTCTTGCTGCTCATGCGGTAAAGCCTCCGTTCTTTCACTGCTCGAGTTTGTCTGTGATAATGAAACCTTCTTTCCGCTAGACATAGAGGATGCCCCCTTATCGCCGTCGCCGGTCTACGTGTAGACAGGTCATTAGAAAGATCTCTGTATTGTCCCTTTTATACAGCTCTGGCAAAAATTAGGAGACCACTTTCAAATGTTTGTCTGATTTTTCTCTTTATATTTTTGAGTAAAATGTAAATCGGTCTTTTATTCTATTAGCTACTGACAACATGTCTCCGAATTTCCAACCAATAAATTTTGTAATTTTTTTCTGACAAAGAAAAATAATCAAAATGAAAAAAAAAAACCCAGTGCTTGCAGACCTCAAGTAATGCAAAGGAAACAAGTTCATAATCATTTAGAAACAACAATACTAATGTTCTAACTCAGGAAGAGTTCAGAAATCAATATTTTGTGGAATAACCATGATTGTTAATAACAGCTTTCATGCGTCTTGGCATGCTTTCCACCAGTCTTTCACACTGCTCCTGGCGCAAAAATGTAAGCAGTTCTTCTTTGTTTGATGGCTTGTGACTATCCATCATCCTCTTGATTACTTTCCAGAGGTTTTCAATGGAGTTCATGTCTGGAGAATGGGCTGCCCATGACAGGGTTTTGATGTGGTGGTCTCTTTATTTTTGCCACAGCTGTATATTTGTACACTGTTGTTCTCCTCTATAATGCATGTGTATTTGGCTAGTAGCCATTTTCACAGAAGGATTTCATCAAAAATTTTGGAGCGTTTTGCTGCTGTAGCCTTTATGTATCAGACTCCAGAATGAGTTACCAGTGAATCCATCAGTGAACTATTTTGGGCTTCTCTGGTGAACCATAATCCAAACTGATATATGTCCACATGAAAGTCGGATCGAGCTTTGGTTTGGTCATTATCCAGCCTAGAGGAGTTCAGGAAAAGGAAGACAAAGGTTATAAATTCTGCCGTCCATCTGATATCTCACCCAGCAGTGCTTCTCTATTAATTTTTGTGTTATAAACTTTGGTCTAGCCCTGTTCTTCATAATTGGATTCATTACGTGTGGTTTTGTGGTATAAGCAGGCGCTGGAGAGGTTTGATTTGGAAGCCGTTGTGGAAATCCCAGAATGTGACCACTTCTCTGACCCAGGAGTCTTAGAGTTATACACGCCAAGGACTTTACTCCATGTTTTCCCGGCTGAGTCTCATGTAAGAGTTGATTTTCACTGTTTGCCATAGAGGGGTAATGACTGTGTGATGTGCCGTGGTTAATATGGCATGGTGTGTAGGATTTTCCGGGCCTGCATGCATTATAAGGCCGGGGTCACACATGCGAAAATCTTGCACGATTCTCGTGCGAGTCTCTCGCATGAACACCCGGAGCTGCCGCCGGCACTCGAACCGGAGCGTGCGGCTTCATGTAATTCTATGCAGCCAAACGCTCTGGTCCGAATGCCGGGTGTTCATGCGAGATGCTTGCACAAGAATTGAGTTTCTCGGATGTGTGACCCCGGCCTAAGACTTTGAGCCTTTCTGCACTTTCTTATTACTTCTGCACCCTTGAACTGCTCCTAATTTTGCATGCTTACACGGCGTTCACTTGGGTTCTAAAATTGAAAGGATTGTTTAGTAGATATTTTATTTGTTCCTTTTTTTATTTGACTCTAATCCCCTTTTAAAAATTAATACTTGCCCTCCTTGATCCCATTCTGACACTTTGTACAAACCAGAGGTACTGTTAAAGGGAATCTGTCACCCCATTTTTGCCATATGAGATAGGGCCACCGCCATCAGGGGCTTAACTACAGCATTCTGTAATGCTGTAGATAAGCCCCCGATGTCACCTGAAAGTGAAGAAAAACGAGTTATAAAATACTCGCCGAGAAAGGTCAGAGAGGTCCTGCGCCTGCGCACTATAGTACTCTGCTCTGCCCTCACCAGGGCAGATCAGTGCGCCTGCGCAGGAGCCGCGACGGGACGGAAAGAAGAGGCTGGCTTCGCTACAAGATGGGAGGCGCCGAACCGGACCGCGACTCCCTCCGGACCGGATGGCAGAACGCCCCTGGGTGAGTATTTTATAACTCGTTTTTCTTCACTTTCAGGTAACATTAGGGGCTTATCTACAGCATTCTGTAGATAAGCCCCTGATGGCGGTGGCCCTATCTCATAGGGCAAAAATGGGGTGACAAATTCCCTTTAATCTGGTGCTGTGTCATTTCCTGTCTGGAAATACCTGCTCAGCCAATCAGTGGCTGAAGCAAAGACCGGCCTTAATCAGTGATTGGCTGAGCGAGCCTCTTTCAGGAAGTAGAGACCGGCTAGGACCGGGTAAGAGTCAGAACTGGATGGGGAGGCATTAATGAGGGTGATGGGTACTACTTTTGTACTTTTTATTTTATTTTACCACTTTGAGTTTTTTTAATCATTTTTATCCCTTCGTTACCCTTTTAAATATCTCTCAACATTTCATACGATTTTATACTAAGATTAATAGAATTTGCTTTGATGAATCGCTATGCAAACCTTTTGCAACTATTTTCGCTACATTAGGTAAATTTGCAAATTGTTTCAACCACAAAAAAAAATAAAAAATTAAACAACCGTTTGGTGTATGCAGCTCCTATGTAGAGCTGTGAGAAAGATGCAGCAGATCCTCCACAGTTACAGATAACAAAGAGAACCAATGTGTAACCAGCTTCTCTCTAACATCCTGAGCACCACACAGACCTTTGAGATCAGAGAGGATATGTGTATCCAAGGGCACTTCTGAGGTTCATCTTTGTGGAGACACCACTGCTTGCTCAACAATGTCAGAGTGGCAAAGATAGTGAGGAGGAGATGTAGATTAGAACATTGCAGCAGGGAATGGGGAACACCCACCGAGCCCAGAACTTGCAGCTTCTCAAATATGTGTCACAAAAAGCAGGTCTTTTATAATGACGCATTGGTGAAATCAGCTGTCAATATAACAACTAACACATTAGATGTAGGCTAGAACATTGTTGCAGGGAAAGGGGAACGCCCACTAAGCACTGAATTTTTAGCTTCACAAATAAATGAGTCACAAAAAGCAGGTTGTATAATGACGCAGTGGAGAAATCGGATGACAATATAGAACGACTAACATTAAATGTAGGCTAGAACGTTGCAACAAGGAAAGGGGAACACCCAACGAGCCCTGAACTTGCAGAATATTGCCACTTCATGGAGAGCAGGCTATAAAGTGCAAGTGCAATTCAAGGGAAAACGCCCTAGTACAGCGGACTTTCAATCAAGTACATTGTATATGATGCTAATGTGCTGGTGCATAACCACAGTGGCGTTCAATAGATGCAAGTGTAAATCTTACTTCTGGGCAGAGAGCAGAAGTGCCAAATATGATGGCTGCTTCTCCGACACGTGTTTCGCCGGCCCGCTTTCTCAAGAGATTAAATATTCACTGTTCTAAAGTCTCTTATATACATGGATTTTTCAAGTTTTCCGGTCGAATACCGCTGTGTTGCCTGTCACCCGGCCCCACCTCTGGATGTCATCCCAAAGTGCGCATGCCACACCACTATGAGCACACGTATGAGATTATAGCACCGTGAATGAGCAGGATAGGCGTACTAGAGGTGAAGAAGTAGAACGTGAAAAAGATGTCCAAATATGCAGTGCGACTAGAGCCATTAGACTGTGGCTCGATGTTGGAGATGGATCAGGCGAATAACGCTGCGAACACGTATACAAAGAGAATATGATGTAATATACAATATTCCACTGTACAATTAAACCCAAGAAAATAACATGGCGATTACTAGAGATGGAAAAACCTGTACATACAAAGATGAAAAATCCACATCCATGTATAGAGATGGACTCGACGATATACAAATGTTAGATGGGTATAGCGAGAATAAAGCACCATAAAAGACTACTGTTTTCTTCACAATATTTGAAGACAACAGACATGAAGTTGGGCAATTTACCAAAATATCAATTTTTACGAATGATAGAAACAATAGTAAGTAAGATAAGACCATGAAATAAAAAATGGTTGGAGCCAACACCATAGTGGCAAGGTTCGTTATCCAACGGCTCTTGGTTGGAGCCAACACCATAGTGGCAAGGTTCGTTATCCAATGGCTCTCGGTTGGAGCCAACACCATAGTGGCAAGGTTCGTTATCCAACGGCTCTTGGTTGGAGCCAACATGCGTTTGAGATCATCCCTCTGAAACTACCAATATATTTTGTCTATGCCTCGTACTCTAAAAGCCTTAGGGTCAAAGACATGACTATGTCTAAATTGTATTGGAATGGTTTTCAATGGCGAGGGATCCTGAAGGTCCCTGGCTGCAGCAATATCCCTGACATGTTCCCTGGTACGAATATGTAAATCCTTTGTGGTAAGGCCCACGTAAATTTTGGGGCATGTTCAAGTAGCCTAACATCCCATGCAGCTCCCAAAAGCAGAAAGTCCTTGTTTTGGACTCCTTTGGAGCAGGCGCTTGCCTATTAAAGACTGGTAATCACTTTCTACATCTGTAGAAGGCTTATTCTATAGCACCTTTAAAAACCTGGCGCTGTAGAAAAGGACCTCTGAAATGGTCACTTTTGTTTCAACAAAACTAGTATAAGCAGGAATTTTTACTGCAGATTTTTCCCACACTTGGGGATAGGGTTATTAGAATGGATAAAACCTGCAAGTGAAAAAAATTATTTAAAATCTGCAACTAAAAAAATAAAAGCAAAGTGTGTATGAGATTTCAGTAATTTCATTCACTTTGCAAAAAAAAAGTGACAAAAACGCAACGTGTGTTCAAATCTTACCACTCCGGAGCTGGATTCGCATCTACACTGCTCACAAACTTTACCACTCCAGAGCTGGTTTCGCATCTACACTGCTCACAAACTTTACCACTCCAGAGCTGGATTCACATCTACACTGCTCACAAACGTTACCACTCCAGAGCTAGATTCGCAACTACACTGCTCACAAACCTTACCACTCCAGAGCTGGATTCTCATCTACAACTGCTCACAAAATTTACCACTCCAGAACTGGATTTGCATCTACACTGCTCAGTGTTTCTGTATAATTTCCTCCTTGCTGCTGATGCTTATATCTGTTTTGTTTTAAAAAAAAAATAAAAAAAATAAAATTGTTAATCCTCATGTACACACACATCACATGACATTTTGGCAGATGCGCTTTATTGGTAGTTAAAGGGATAATAGCAATGGATCAGTGCCTGTAAACTTTAGATGTTTTTCAGAAAGTTAGGAAACTTTTGCCCTCTTTGTCCTGCAGTGGTGATAGTGTATTTGTAATCTCAGCAGCTTCTTACAGGAATCGTACTCTAGTGAATGCACAGCCGGAGGCCGCTGTAATAATCCAGCAACTTGTCACTTTGTGTATATTTGTATTGTAAAACGTGTCTTTGTTGGCAAGTAATGGAGCCTGCTCTGTGTTTTTTAATAATTTTAGGCAGCGGTGGCGGTCATGGAGCCGCAGGTGGTCTTTATACTGGGCTTCCTATCAGCTCTGTAGCTGTGTGATAAGTATATCCCATTGATTAGTAAGTTAACGTCTTCATTAGAGCGCCTGGCAGCCGCAGAATTCAGTGCGCCATCCTAAATGCCAACCAATTTCTTCTGAAACAACTTAATTGCCGTTATTCAGATCCCTCCCGCCTCTTTGTTTTCCAGCGGCTCCTCGCTCCCTCTCAACAATGCGCAATTATATGCAGGATGTGTTTCATTCTGCGCCTTTTTCATTGTCTTTACCATAATGACTTTTTGGAGACAATTTGCAAATTTTACACAGCGATCGGCATATTGTTCATAAACAGAAATGCAGATAATTGAATGACATAAAAGAAACGAGCGTCATTTGCTGGGTAAACAATGCGAGGGAGCAATACCAGCAGGGGGCAGCAACGCTGCCATGTATTCATAGCAAGCGGGACTGCTGCGCTCGCGGAAGCTTCCACAGCTCTATTATAAGGAGCCGAGTGTAGAAAGTTTGCTAAAAAAAAAAATATACCGTAATAATAATTATATATCTATAGCACCAACATATTCCACGGCTCTTTACAATTCAGAGGAGACATGTACAAACACAATGTTGGACATTATAATAAGCATGAGGGCCCTTCTTGCCAACTTACAATGCATAAATGGAGGTATGGGGAGGGCTCAAAAGTAAAAGATGCTTGCATTGTTTAGACCAGCCATCTTTATAATATGAGAGTATTAGGGGAAAGCTACGTGACCCAGCCGGTATCTATATATGTGGAGGGTGTGGAAGCAGATGATAGAAAAGACCAGGTTCTGTGGAAATGTTATCTAAGGAGAAAGTTGAATTTAAAAATATGGTTACTGGTTATTAACTGGCAGGGGTAGGGTGATAGCCGGAGAAGGGAGGAGATGTAGGGTGGTGCAGTACTGTGGAGAGCAGGGGTAGGGTGATAGCCGGAGATGTAGGGTGGTGCAGTACTGTGAAGAGCAGGGGTAGGGTGATAGCCGGAGAAGGGAAGAGATGTAGGGTGGTGCAGTACTGTAGAGAGCAGGGGTAGGGTGATAGCCAGAGAAGGGAGGAGATGTAGGGTAGTGCAGTACTGTGGAGAGCAGGGGTAGGGTGATAGCTGGAGAAGGGAGGTGGTGTAGTGTGGTGCAGAATTGTGGAGAGCAGGGGTGGAGTGATAGCCGGAGAAGGGAGGAGATGTAGGGTGGTGCAGTACTATGGAGAGCAGGGGTAGGGTGATAGCTGGAGGAGGTATAGTGTGGTTCAGAATTGTGGAGAGCAGGAGTAGGGTGATAGCCGGAGAAGGGAGGAGATGTAGGGTAGTGCAGTACTGTGGAGAGCAGGGGTAGGGTGATAGCCGGAGAAGGGAGGAGATGTAGGGTAGTGCAGTACTGTGGAGACCAGGAGTAGGGTGATAGCCGGAGAAGGGAGGAGATGTAGGGTAGTGCAGTACTGTGGAGACCAGGAGTAGGGTGATAGCCGGAGAAGGGAGGATATGTAGGGTGGTTCAGTACTGTGGAGAGCAAGGATAGGGTGATAGCTGGAGAAGGGAGGAGATGTAGGGTGATGCAGTACTGTGGAGAGCAGGGGTAGGGTGATAGCCGGAGATGTAGGGTGGTGCAGTACTGTGAAGAGCAGGAGTAGGGTGATAGCTGGAGAAGGGAGGAGATGTAGGGTGGTGCAGTACTGTGGAGAGCAGGGGTAGGGTGACAGCCGGAGAAGGGAGGAGATGTAAGGTGGTTCAGTACTATGGAGAGCAGGGGTAGGGTGATAGCCGGAGAAGGGAGGAGATGTAGGGTGGTGCAGTACTGTGGAGAGCAGGGGTAGAGTGATAGCCGGAGAAAGGAGGAGATGTAGTGTGGAGAGCAGGAGTAGGGTGATAGCCGGAGAAGGGAGGAGATGTAGTGTGGTGCAGTACTGTGGAGAGCACGGGTAGGGTGATAGCCGGAGAAGGGAGGAGATGTACTGTGGAGAGCAGGGGTAGAGTGATAGCCGGAGAAGGGAGGAAGTGTAGGGTTGTGCAGTACTGTGGAGAGCAGGGGTAGGATGATAGCCGGAGAAGGGAGGAGATGTAGGGTGGTGTAGTACTGTGGAGAGCAGGGGTAGGGTGATAGCCAGAGAAGGGAGGAGATGTAGGTTAGTGCAGTACTGTGGAGAGCAGGGGTAGGGTGATAGCCGGAGAAGGGAGGAGGTGTAGTGTGGTGCAGAATTGTGGAGAGCAGGAGTAGAGTGATAGCCAGAGAAGGGAGGAGATGCAGGGTAGTGCAGTACTGTGGAGAGCAGGGGTAGTGTGATAGCTGAAGAAGGGAAGAGATGTAGGGTGGTGCAGTACTGTGGAGAGCAGGGGTAGGGTGATAGCCGGAGAAGGAAGGAGATGTAGGATGGTTCAGTACTATGGAGAGCAGGGGTAGTGTGATAACTGAAGAAGGGAGGATATGTAGGGTGGTGCAGTACTGTGGAGAGCAAGGATAGGGTGATAGCCGGAGAAGGGAGGAGATGTAGGATGGTGCAGTACTGTAGAGAGCAGGGGTATGGTGATAGCTGGAGATGTATGGTGGTACAGTACTGTGGAGAGCAGGGGTAGGATGGTAAATAGTGAAGAGTAGCAAATGTAGGGTGCTGCAGTACTTTGGAGAGCTTTGTGGGTGGTTGTGATAAGTTTATGTTGTATTCTTTAGCGGACGGGCAACCAGTGCAATGATTGGCACAGGGTGGAGGCATCGAGGAGACAGGTGGACAGCAACGTTATCCTGGCTGCTGCCACGACACAGCTGTCGGGCGACTGGGGGCCAGGGGCTCGTTTCCTGGCCTAACACTAGGGGACATCATAGCTTGCCCTGTTCCAGATGGCGATGATGCTGGGGCCTCTACCCTTTCCTTATCTCCTGAGTTAGCGCTTTGTCTGTTCCCTTTTCCCACCCAGGGAAGAGGGGCTCTGCTGTGCACCACAGTACACCAACCTGACAAACAGGGCAACGCAGACAAGGATTAACGGAAAAATCTAGACACACAAAATATTCGCTCATATATAACAGAGGAACCCACCGGGGTGTGCAGAAAGGGGAAAAAAAAACAATGAGAAGGATAAGGAATTACTAAGCGTATAAAACAGTCGCTAATAACTGCTCCAGCTCTCCTTCTTATACCAACTCCCTTCCCTCCGTTAGCCATGCAACAAATGCTTGCTCTGACGAGGATTAGTATCAGAGCCCAGATTATATAGGGAAAAGGAGTGTCTAACCGAGCTCAGCTGTGAGCACAGGGATTCCCAACATGGCTGATTTAACCCCCTGTTCTGCCAGAAGAAACACATTTATTAGGACGGAGAAGTGCTTCTTCTCAGTCCGGAGTAGGAGCAAGTACAGGTGCATCTCACAAAATTAGAATATCATCAAAAACTTAATTTATTTCAGTTCTTCAATACAAAAAGTGAAACTCATATATAGTCATTACACACAGAGTGATCTATTTCACGTGTTTATTTCTGATAATGTTGATGATTATGGCTTACAGCCAATAAAAACCCAAAAGTCATTATCTCACTAAATTAGAATACTTTATAACACCAGCTTGAAAAAATGATTTTAAAATCTGAAATATTGACCTACTGAAACGTATGTTAAGTAAATGCACTCAATACTTGGTCGGACTCCTTTTGGCATCAATTACTGCATCAATGTGGCGTGGCATGGAGATCAGCCTGTGGCACTGCTGAGGGGTTATGGAAGCCCAGGTTGCTTTGATAGCAGCCTTCAGCTCGTCTGCATTTTTGGGTCTGGTATCTCTCATCTTCCTCTTGACAATACTCCATAGATTCTCTATGAGGTTAAGGTCAGACGAGTTTGCTGGCCAATCAAGCACAGTGATACTGTTGTGTGTAAACCAGGTATTGGTACTTTTGGCAGTGTGGACAGGTGCCAATTCCTGCTGGAGAATGACATTTCCAGCTCCAAAAAGCTTGTTGGCAGAGGGAAGCATGAAGTGCTCTTAAATTTCCTGGTAGACGGCTGCGCTGACTTTGGTCTTGATAAAACACAGTGGACCTACACCAGCAGATGACATGGCTCCCCAAACCATCACTGATTGTGGAAACTTCACACTAGACCTCAAGCAGCTTGGATTGTGGCCTCTCCACTCTTCCTCCAGACTCTGGAACCTTGATTTCCATGGGCTAGAGATCGTCTGTTTTAGACAACAAGGCCAAGATCTGCTGGTCATGTCTGCGGGATTCAACAGGCTGTATGTGTGCCTCATCAGGGGAAGGTGCCCCTTTACCCAGGGTTCTGGTTGCTACTTTCATTGCTGATCTTCACCGCCCTTGGCGCGCCGGTGCCATTTTGGGATTCCTTGCCTGCACCAGTTGCAGCCTCCTAGTGCTTTTTTGCCGCTCCTCCGACCATAATTCCTTCACAGATGGATGCCGGGGAGCTGTGGGGATTTGTATTGCCGGAGTTCGGGATCACAGGGGCCCCGAACCTCTCCTACTATGGGGCCGCTCACATGCTCGGTCAAACCATGCCCCCTTGGAAAACCATTCTAATATATTTATATATGCCTTCTTATCTTTATAAATGAGGATATTTGGTAAGTGCTTGTAAAAGCAAACAACTTTGCAATTTACCTACTAATGTAAAGTCACTGCACGTGGTATTGCAATGCAGGTACTTTTACGTAATGGAGATTTATAATTTGATCGTTAGACGTTGGAGGAGTTACAGAAATTGTGTAGACTTGTGTTTCTGTTGGTTCAAGTTCAGTGGCAGTCTAAACTGACCTAAAAGCGGAGTGTGGTTTCGTAGCACTGTGTGGCCCCTGGTGAAGGAAACACCCTCTGCAGTTAATACCATGTTCACTCAGCTCCCCCTACTGGTGCCTGCAGACTGAATTCTATCATTTAATTGGGATTTTACAGCAGCAAATGTGACCACCAAACTAGTAATGACGTCGCATGCATCCTTGTCACCCCTGCAGCCAATCGTGCTAGAATCTATGCCAGAGCCAATGATTGGCGGCAGCTTTTATGTTGATGTGCTGCACGTCACCACTGCAGCACAGTAATGGCAAACTAATGGCTCGGCCCTTTTGTGTTACCGGTAATAATTCAGGCCCCTCTCTCTCCCACAGATGCTAATCTGCCCTCCGGTTACGAGGTTTTTCTATGGACGCCGAGTATCTTTCCATAAACTTCTGATCCAGGGCGACTCTTCAGGGAGACTCTGTATCTGGAGCGTCCCCGATGAACTCGAGCAACAAGACAACGTCGAAGGTGAAGGTTTAAGCCGACAAGATGATTTGTCTCGCTGATGTAACATGCAGTGTTTAAGGGGTATTCCGACTGCACTCGCTTCGGCATCGGGGGCCGGTGACGTCGAGATTTACTGATATCCACCAGGACTAGTGCGGGATCTGCAGGTGTCACCTCCCGATGTGGAAGAGATCGGAGCCACAATATCCGTTTTTAAAAGGGGGTGTCCGAGAGTGGAAGAGATTAGATTAGTGGCAGGGAACGTTTTAAAACAAACATGTTAAATCCCCCGCCCATTGTATTTGTGCTCTCCCTCTGTTGGACAGCCATGCATAAATGGCGCTCCACCATTCAGACTTTGTATGGATGCCAGAAGCATAACTTTTCCATTGCTTTGTTACAAAAATGGCATAAACGAGGTGTTACTACCCAAAATTATTTGCAGGAAAACCTACAGCGTGTGAATTCACCTTTCTATATTCAGAGACCTTTTTCATCAGATGCCATATTATGGTGGCTTCCCCGCGGTGTTGCCCTGTAGAATGCCGCCGCACCGAGCGCCATATCTACCGCAGGACATAGTGATCACATACTGACACTGAGTATATCTTGTACTTATGCAGCACATTGTTACGTGACTTTATATTTTCTTTTCTTCCACTAATTCTTATTTCTGATCTTACAATATCGCAGGGTTGAAAATCACCACAACCACGTCGCTCCAAGAAGCCTTTGACAAGCTGGCGCCCCGTCCTGCTGGCATCATCGATCAGCTCAGCGTGATGCCGAACAGTACTGAACCTCTGAAAGTGACCGCCAGCGTCTACATCCCATCTCACGGGCGTCTAGTGTGCGGTCGGGAAGATGGGAGCATAATTATCGTCCCAGCCACGCAGACTGCGATCGTTCAGCTACTCCAAGGAGAACACATGCTGCGGAGAGGTCAGGAAATCTCAGCCTTCTCAGAATCATCAGTGATTGTGTGCACGAGACGTAGGATTATAGCATAGGTCCAGGCTTCATGTTTGTATGTTGGGGAATTGCAAGAATAGCAACTCCCTAATATGCCTCCGTTATTGGAAATTGTCTCTTTAAAGAGGAAGAGGACAAGAATTCTAGTGTCAGCTATAGGAAGTAGCAATCCTAAAAGTCTCCTCACCTTGACATGTCACTCTCTGCAAGGAGAAATGTTACTCCTTGGATTCCGGTTATTGGAATCAGTCAGTGTATGAGCATGAGCGATGGAGCTAGGAAATTCCAATACATCACCCCACATCGCCTTGGTCTGTGATCTTGCTATGTCAGAATGTTTATCCATCCGTCCTGTTATGTCGCCATCGTTGCATAGTCTGGTATTAGAAATTACTTTTTTTTTTCATCCTATTACTTAGGTTGGCCGCCTCACAGAACTTTACGGGGTCATCGAAACAAGGTGACCTGCTTACTGTATCCCCACCAAGTATCCTCGCGCTATGACCAGCGCTACCTCATATCAGGAGGGGTCGACTTCTCGGTAATTGTGTGGGACATTTTCTCCGGAGAGATGAAGCATATCTTCTGCGTCCACGGGGGGGAAATTACACAACTGCTCGTCCCACCAGACAACTGCAGTGTAAGTATGCCATCAAACGGAAAATGCCCACTATTGATGTATCTCTGGCAGTGACACCCAAAGACGATGAGTTACATCAGAGTTCAGTGCAGTTATGATTTTTTTGTGTTTCTTTTGCTCTAGTTTGATACATAGCACCCAATTCATGATTTGCATTTTTTTTTTTTAAATTTTTTTTTTTTTTTTGAGATATTCATACATTTCGTGCATCAAATTCTTCAAAATGGCGCCCACGGTTCATCAATTTTTTACAAAATATAAAATGCTCTGCTTTTTTGTCCTTTATGTACCTATTTAGAGCGAGAAAAAAAAGTCACTGATTTTGCTAAAACGTTGCCAAAATTTACGAGTATACATAAAATCACTCCAGGGGTACAGTGGGAACTGGAGAAGAGTTGTGTAAAAACTTTTTGACTTTTTTAAAAGTCGCAATTAATGAATCTGTTGAAAACATCTGAAAACTTCACACCCTGTTCACAATGGCAAGCACTTATAAATATAATTTTTTTTTAAAAAAGGTGCAAATTAAAAGAATGGGGTGAAAGTGAAAAATACCAAAAAATAGACAAAAATGCTTTACCATATGGAAATAGCAAGACATTGTGGTGTCCTCTTATTATAGTGCTTTATTGCCTCTGCTCCCCATTCCTGTGTTTTGAGGGACTGTGTTTCTCATGCTGGGCAGCAGATCAGGCAATGTCCAATGAATATCAGAGCAGCAGTTTTTTTTTTAGTAGTAGCAGATTTGTGTTTGTGTAGACAGGGAGTAATTACAGAAATCCATTACAACAGCTGTAAAAAGAGTCAATATCTATGAGAAGGAAATGGAGGGATGAGATCTTTAGTCTTTTACATGGTGTGGTAGATCGGTTCACTTGGCTGCTCATAGTGGAACGCTGTCTCTTAAAAAAAAAATTTCCACTGGTTTATTTAGATACAGCATAAACCAGTGCAGGATTATCAACATAAACACGTCTTTTTTGGCTTAACGGAAAATAAAACAAAGCAAATGGCACAGTCCGTGTTGCTGCGGGCATCTGACCTCTCAGGAAACACATGGGAAAAAAGGTCCAGCTTTCCTTTATTGTTGCACAGGTCTAAGGTGGTGATTTATCTGGCTAATCTTAGCCTCTCTGAGTTATTTGACACGGAACATTGGATTTGCATAGAATCTAAACACCTCATTTAGATTCCTGTAGTCATCATTGCAAAAATGCCACTGTCCATCAGGCTTTGTCACGAAAACAATGGGGCTGGACCAGCAGCTCTTTGACTCATCGATGATGCCCAGGCTTAACATTCTCCTCCCCTCCTTCGAAATCACCTCGCGGCAAGCTTCGGGATTCTATATGGCCTTGGGTTCGCCCACACATGTGGTTGCGTATAACTCTGAAAACAGGTCATATTTCCGCAGAAGTGGTTTTCTGGACTGTTTTTCTGTACCGGTGACAATGTCTCTGCCATTTTTAATTTTTTAATGTCTCTGCCACTGTGATGTCCTCGACCTTGGCCTCAGGATTGGCCCCCAGGCACGTAGCTTCCACCGGTTATGTCTCATCATGTTTTAAGCAGGTTGATGTGGTACACTTGGTATGGCTTTCTTCTCCCTGGCTGGTTGATCTTGTAGTTAACTTCACTTAGCTTTTCGACCACCTCGTATGACCCCTGCTACTAAGCCAGAAATTTTACTTTCAACCGTGGGGATCAACATCAACACTCTGTCTCCAGGGCAATACTGTCTAGGCCTTGCCGACTGATTGTAGACCCTTGCCTGGGCCTTTTGTGCTTTAACCCTTTAATGACCGCCGATACGCCTTTTAACGGCGGTC
>VIAB01001144.1:99817-111609 GCA_009801035.1 Oophaga pumilio | reverse complement strand
CCGCTGCAGTCACTGCAGCCTCCCGCTGCAGTCACTGCAGCCTCAATGTCATGGTGTTACTCGACCCAACGGGTGGTCTGTCAGCGAACAGCGCAACACACACAACGGGATGGTATTGGGGCAAAGAAGTCCCTACTGATAGGTTTGAGTTCAGGTGGTGACCATCCCTCATTCCCCGAGTCTGTCCCTGCACTCCCCTAACGCCTTAAGCGGGTCCTTCCCCCGCTGCCATCACAAACTTTGTCCCTAGTAGTCACCTAATACTGCCCTGGCTATTGCAATGGCCGGCAAGGAGCACTAGCCTCACCGCTGCAGATAATACACACAGGGGAAAGTGACTAACACCAAAGGGACTAGGTGAAAAAACACCACACTTAGCTTCCTGACGCTGCTGCCAAGTTCCACAACGCAGACACTGAAGCCGGACTCCAAACTCCACTCAGATAAGACACCAGGACCTCTAACAGCTGATACACGCTGGCACCAGAGAGCTCCTCGCACATCGGCTGGTTTCCAGAGAGAAACTGTATCACCAACAGTCAGCTGATGCATCAGGTAACCTTTTTAAAGGATGGTGGGAGTGGTTACCACCAAAATCAGCTGACCCAGCAGCACTGCAGTAACACCAGATTGCCAGCTGGGAAAAACTGACATTAACCCCCGATGGTCCAAAAGGAAAAAAGCTCAGTTTAAATAGAGTGGAACCAGAACTGCCACAAATCCAAAAATGGATCGTGACACTCACACTGCAGCAATTGCAGCCTCACGCTGCAGCAATTGAAACCTCACGCCACAGCATTTGCAGCCTCACGCCGCAGGATTTGCAGCCTCACGCCGCAGGAATTGCAGCCTTATGCCGCAGTAATTGCAGCCTCACGCTGCAGTAATTGCAGCCTCATGCCGCAGTAATTGCAGCCCGGCTTAGTAAGGAAAACAATTGCAGAGGAGAGAAAGCTTAAGATAATGAATCTGCCAAGGAGATAATCACTTTATGAAAAATTTATGCTGATGGCATCATTAGGAAGTCTTCTCACTTCTATTTCCACTAAGAAACACAATGAGCAAAGGATGATGACCAGAAACGCGTTACAAATGCAAAAAAAAAAAAGAAAAATTACCAACATTTTGAAAAATAATTTAACCCGAAAACTTGATTTAAAAAATGTCATTTTCTGATGACACCTTCCCTTTAAGTCAGCACTGTGATACCCTTTGGTCTCCCCTTTAAGTATCTAAGCACATGTGATTGGCCATAACTGTCACATGCCTAGATCGCATATGATCACCGGCCTCAGTGCTCACTTAGCCAACACGTGGGTACTAGAGTGGTGGCGGCAGCTTCCTAAAGGGTTGAGTACTGTTTTAACCCATTCACTATTATTATTATTATTATTATTATTATATTGTACAACCCCTTTAAAAGCGAAGTTTCACCACACGCTGTACAGGACTACAGATTACAAACTACAGCACTCGGCTCTTCTACATCTGTCTCAAGCCAAATTTTACAACATTAGGACTGGAATAAATGATGTCAATGCCACCAGTGCCCTGATACTGTAGATTGCAAGTTACGGATATCAGCTCCTCTGATCCTGCAGAGAGGATAATTTGGGGATAAATTATAGCTTTTTTTTTTATCATAGGCATGTTAAAAATGCGAAGCCCCTAACACAGAGCTCCTTTTTCCCCTTCTAAGGATCTACTGAAATCATAAAATTTGACCTACCTGAAATGGCCACTAGAGAGCCTAAATACTATATTATTGATTCCACTGTAGTTGGCACCCTCTAGTGGTTGCAGCTGGCACCAAGAATTATATCATTAACTTTGACTGTGCAAATGGATTTAGGCTCCCTAAAACATAAAAAACACTGCCACTGATTGAAGATCTCTACAACCCTATTCACATGCTGTGCAAACCCCCCCACAATATATTTGTGTCATTACCCTGATGTGTGAGAATAATGAACTTGTTTGTTATGCTGGACGGAAATCACACAATTTTGCTCCCTTCGGTCACATATGTTATGTTTTGGTAACTGAGGAGAGCAGGCAAAAACGGCAATACACCAGAGAGGTTGGAATCTACTGGATTGCAGTACCCTGACTAACCACCAGAACTAAAGGCAGCCTTGGAGCGTTCCTACGTTGGTCCTAGACGCCTCGTCACAGCCTGAGAGGTTAACTACACCTAAAGATAAAAAGAGGAAAGCTATCTGCCCCGGAGCAGATCCCCAAAGAACATAGGAAGCCCACAAACATGTAATGGCGGTTAGACAAGAGGAAATACAGACACAGACAGAAAATAGTATGAGCAAACGCTGGGGCCCAATCTGCCTAGACAGAAAAGGATAGGAAGGATACTTACTGCAATCCAAAAAAACCCTAAAAAAAAAACAACACTACTAATTGCAAAAACACCTGAGATCACACGACCTCTACCACCTAAATTAGTTCTCTGGTGTAACAAAACTATAGCCGCAGCCACTGAAAAAACTGGAAAAGGCAAATGAATAAACAACAGTGGCTCCAGAGGAACCGAGAGGAGACCAAGCCCCCCGTGGAGGGGAACCTGGCCAACCTCACAGAAATGCAGAGAAATATGCAAATGGCAAGCACAAAAACAAAAAACAGAAAATATCTTATCTGAGAGCAGGAGAAGAGGCAAGACTCAGCAAGCTTCCAAGTGAACCAGGAAACAACGTTGAGACAAGAACAATTGATCATCTGCAACAATGATGGGAGGGAACCTCCCTTATATCCAGCCAGTCCGTGATTCCTGATTGCCAATCCTCATTGAATGGTTCAGTACTGTTTGCAACCACCAGAGGGAGCCTCTGCTCAGAATTCATTTCTAAAACATTCACAACACACATAGTTCCATCATTGTCGGCCTCGGATTTATAGCTTGGGCTCTTCCAGTAATATACACATCGAATTTATCTACTAACTTTGGATTTTTTTTTAGAACTCTTGTGCCATCCCTCTGTTATTCCTCCTGGAAACATGAATAACTTGATATCTTGGTTTACTGTTCTTCTTATTTGATCTGACACCTGCAGCATTCATTGGGCAATGCTGAATTGTGTAGAAATACACTCCTAAATGTTGATGCCATGTTGTCAATTTAGTCATTCATTTCTATGAGGAATGCCAGAGGAACATCAGAACGCAGAATTCAAATGGCCTCTGTTGTTTGATCATGTCAATAGTACATGCAAATTTTGTAATATATTTTCTAAGAATTTTTTTTACATCTTTCTCCACTTATGAGCCACTTCTTTTACCCCTATCTTTGGAACTCATAATTCATTCTGAAAATCACCTGAGTGATCAGATTACAGCTTCCTGTGTAGACAGAAGGCCAGGAGCGTAGCGTGAAATAAAGGTACAGCTATAAAACTGCAGCAATGTGTGTGAGTGTTTACTCAGAGCTGAATTCACATTTACTCTGCTCAGTACTACTGCATAATGTCCTCTATGCTACTGTTTGTGATCATGTGCTACATAGAGACAGAGCAGGAATTCCTTATGTCTGTGTGCAGTGTATGGTAGACATCGTTGCAGCAAATCTGCATCTAAGAGCTCAGAAACGACTGAAAATTAGAGAGACAGAGGGAAAGTGCGGGATACCAGACCTATAATGGCCAGAAATGGTGGTATTCCTCATGTACACACAACCACTTATTCTGAAATGATGGGTGAGCTTTTAGAAAAGTATAATTATATGGATAGAGGTAGTGTGGTGTGTTCAGCTCTGTGCCATCACCTCTGCGCCATCTCCTCTGCACCATCACCTCTGCACCATCACCTCTGCGCCATCTCCTCTGCACTGCCACCTCTGCACTGCCGCCTCTGCACCGCCACCTCTGCACCATCACCTCTGCACCATCACCTCTGCACCATCACCTCTCCACCATCACCTCTCCACCATCACCTCTGCTCCGCCAACTCTGCACCATCACCTCTGCTCCGCCACCTCTGCACCATCACCTCTGCTCCATTACCTCTGCTCCGCCACCTCTAGACCATCACCTCTGCTCCGGCATCACCTATGCTCTGCCACCTCTGCTCCGCCACCTCTGCACCATCACCTCTACACCGCCACCTCTGCACCATCACCTCTGCTCCATCACCTCTGCTCCATCACCTCTGCTCCATCATCTCTGCTCCATCACCTCTGGACCATCACCTCTGCTCCATCACCTCGGCACCATCACCTCTGCTCCATCACCTCTGCTCCATCACCTCTGCTCCATCACCTCTGCACCATCACCTCTGCACCATCACCTCTGCTTCATCACCTCTGCTCCATCACCTCTGCTCCATCACCTCTGCTCCATCACCTCTGCTCCATCACCTCTGCACCATCACCTCTGCTCCATCACCTCTGCTTCATCACCTCTGCTCCATCACCTCTGCTTCATCACCTCTGCTTCATCACCTCTGGACCATCACCTCTGCTCCATCACCTCTGGACCATCACCTCTGCTCCGCCACCTCTGCTCCATCACCTCTGCTCCATCACCATGATTATGGCAAGCTGTCTATAATACATGTGACAGATACTTTCTCTTTCTGTTTTTTTTTCTTTTATACACAACTTTATCTTTTCACTTTTTTCAGAAAAGTGTATTTTGGTCCAGTAACACAATAATTCCCTGCAGGCATTGCCTTTACTGGCACAGCTTGAGCTGTGAGCTCCTGTCCTGTCTTGCCGATTAATAATTTACCGCTGCAATTCTCATATTACCAGGCGGAAGGAAAGAAAGACCAGGACAGCAGCTTGTGCTTTTCCTTGTTAAGCAACTGGAAAGTTTCTGGGTCTATTTCTTCCTAAACCAACCTCTATGCTGGAGATTTAACCCTTTCCTCCCTGGGAATTATTTTCGTTATGCACGAAGTTGGATAAAGTTTCCCAGAAATGATCCACACACGCCAGACTGCTAGTCTACCTCTTCTGTGGATCCGTGATACTTTGCTTAATTGGGACAACCATTTTAAAGGAATTGTCCACTTTTAGAAAAAAATAATAATAATTAAATAATAAAATGTCCTGCAGTTGTGTATGTGCTTTAGTTTCCCATTGAATTAGTGTGGCCACTTTCCTAAGATAGCCATGCGCAATTCCTTAATCTTCACCCCATACAAATGCTCACTTGGCTCACCTGAGCATGGATGACGAGAGGAGAGTGAGCCGCTGGTGACATCTTATGTCCTGTGAGAGTAAGGGACTGGATGTTGAAATTCCTTGGAGTCTGATCTAGTTTTTCTCTTGACATCTGTTCCGGTCCTACTTAAATGGCTTATATATGTTGAGGTTTTTTTGTTTTTTTTTCAAGCGTTTTTACATGGTTTTTCTACGGCAAAAATATAATTGCTGTCTCCTTTACACAGCACAAACGGACATAAGAAATTCCTGCTGTCCTGTCACTATGTAGCACATGTTCAGAACCAGCAGCAGCATGGAGGACATTATACAGCAGTACTGAGCAGTGTAGCTGTGAATCCAGCACAGGGACAAGATAAAAGCGGCACATCTGAGCTGTGTGTGTCTCTGCCACTCCCCTCCTCCTCCCATCTCAATAGGCCTCATGAGGCAGCTGTAATCTGACACTTCAGTGAGCTGGCAGTCTGTTTAGGCTTGAGTAGGACATAGTTTAGCAGATACGAGATTAGAAGTGGCTCATAAGTGGAGAAAGAAACGGATTTCCTGATAGTTTTGGATAGGTCATCAAGATTAGCTGGGTGTCGGACCTCCGTCATGTGGCCAATTGTTGTACGGCCTTTACGCCATGTACGGAGCTGCTCCATTCGCAATATTTTTACCTTTCCAGTTGAAACTTTGGTTTTTGTGATCTTTCTGCAGCCTCATAATCCACTCTGGTATTAACGCGTTCAGTCCGGCTCCTGGAAAAGCGCAGGAATAGAAGTCAGATGTTTGGAAATCCGCTCCTTTCCAAATCGCCTACATGGCAAAAAAAAAGAAAGAGATGCACATAGTAAAGTACGTGGCGCTCTTGTGATGACGCTCAGAGTTCCCTCAGGGCAATATTAGGCCGTAATCCCAACTATTTATTTATTTGGTTTCTTCTTTTTTTTCACATACACAAAAATTATAAAAAATAAATAAATTAAAAGCCGGAAAAAAAAAGCACAAAAATAATCAATGTTTGAACTGTGTAAAGTTTCAACTGTAAAATAAGCAAAAAGCCTTTTATATGTAACAGGTAACGAAACTGATCCAATACACACGTAGAAAGGGTTAATAAACGAAAACAACAATCCTAATAAGGCCATATAAATCTAAAACAGCCCTGCATAGTGATAAAAGCAAACACAGCCCATGCCAACATGTACAGAAATATTCAGTTTTTCATGCAGAAAAATAGACGATTTTTCTGTAGCTTGGTGTTTTAGCATCTGTAGGACACCCCCGCAAATCAGTTTCCTATTTAGCACAACATTACTGTCTTAAAGGGCATGAATTGATAATGATAATGTATTATAAGCTCCAGAGGTGCAGTACCTGAGTGTGACCACTACTCGGTGTATGGAGCTGGATATTGCTTATATCCGGCTGCAGCAGGCGCTGATCAATGGTGGTGCCGCCGAGTGTCAGATCCTCACTGACATGATATCAATGACCTATTTATATGTAAGTCATGGACTACCCCTTAAAATCGATGTCCTGCAATAAAACGTCATCTTTTTTTTTTTTTCTCATCCATTGAGGTTTACAGGAAAAACTGAAAAAATCGTCTCATGTATTTATTTTTTTCTGCATTTACAAAAACCGCTAATTGGAATTGACCCTTTCACTTGCATTGACCTGTGGGCTATCGTATGCTCTCCATTTGGCACACGGATTGAAAACGCGCTGGTCTGATCGCGGGCCAACGGCTTAGTCATTTTTAGGTTCCAAATATGCAGACGACCTAATCTCTTCCTACAGAGGATGTGGGATGTCTGTCCATGTGGAAGTGTTTAAACACTGCCCATGTAGTCACGTGTTTGGGGGAAAAAAAAAACTTTACATGGGACTGCTGAATATGACGAATTTAGCTTTAACTTTTTAAATTTTTTTACTTTGTGCTACTGAGTCTGCGGTCGCTTTTCTTACAAGCAGTTTTGGACAGAACTGATCATAATTACCAGAAGTACGGACATGTAGAAGATGACGCTTTACTTGCTCACAGTACCACCCGGCGAGATACCTGTGGTCTAATGAACACTGATAAAAAAAAATAAAAAATTGGCGCAGATGCGAAGTGGACGGAGATGACAGTATTTTTGCCTCCTTGTCAGCCAGAGCTGCACTGACTTTCTTCTGACCTCTCCATGTTGGGCTGATTGACTTCTTGCTCCATGGAGGGCACTCAAAAACTGGTTAAAAGACTATCTTTATTATATATTTAAAATGACATAAAACGTTGTGAGTCAAGAAAATGCATGGGAATGAGCCAAAGTATGAGTGGCACCACAGAATGGCAGGCAGACATATGAAATGACAATTGAAGTACCCCTAGAGTTGGAACACCTAGATGGAGTGTAAATGATTGTAAATAGAGCAACCCTCGTTCTTATAAAGTGCATAGTGCTAAGATAGAACGAGGGACTGGATCAGTGGTGCTGCAAAGACCAAGAGACATGTAGTGTAACTAAGAGTTTACTGAATGCTTATCTGAACTATGCGACGGTGCCACACAGCCCCTACGCGCGTTTCGGTGGCGTGCCTTCGTCAGGGCAGGGCTGTGGAGTCGGAGTAAGGGTTTGGAGTTGGAATAAAATGGACTGACCCTGACTCCTAAAATATATAATACATTTTATTCAGTAGTGCAATCCAGTGTGTGCTGTAAATGTTTTCAGAATAATTTGGGAAAGTTATGACATGCCCTATAAATGTCTGTTCTGTTCCTGATCTGAGGATCTCGGCTTTTAATTGAGATGAATCTGTGCTGCACTTTATGTACATGCTAAGTAGTGAGTAGCCGCCGCGATGGGACGAGTTGCCTGGGCGCAGCCGCGATGGGACAAGTCGCCTGGGCGCAGCCTCGATGGGACGAGTCGCCTGGGCGCAGCCTCGATGGAACGAGTCGCCTGGGCGCAGCCGTGATGGGATGAGTTTCAGCCGCGATGGGACAAGTCGCCTGGGCACAGCCGCGATGGGACGAGTCTCCTAGATGCAGCCACGATGGCACGAGTCAGGTAGACGGCCCTATAAATGTGCCTTCCAGGATATATTGACATCCCTCATCTCATGCTACACTATAGGTGCCCTAGAGCAGATGACACGTGCTTTTTTTTTTAAAGAATGGGCTGGAGATGTCAATCAAACCTGTAAGCTCATAGTTAGGAAACTATCCAATTTTTCCACATTGTAGCTCTGCCCAGATTGCTGGAATCAGAAATAAGTGCACCACACTTTGTTTTTCCTTGGTACAGTTCATCATGGACCTCTTTAGAAGCCTGTTCAGGTCCTGTATTACTGTACTTTGAGAAAACCTTGTGAGAGGTTCCCTTTAAATGATAACATTCTGGTTGCCTGTAGCCACCAGTAGGGGGAGCTGACTGTATACTGTGGTACTATTGAGTTTAGTGCATGCAGCAGGCGGTCACTTTCCTGCAGATTTTGTGATTCACGGCTAAAACATCATCAGCTCTTTAAAGAAATTCCCATATTTCTGTATACCGCATTATGTGTACCCTTGCACAGTATTTTTTTGTTAATTTGCTTCCTAAATGCAAGTTAGGCTTTCGTAAATGTTTGATGTATGCTTCGGACATATGCATTAAAAATATATGCATACGTGTGCCAAAAGATGACCTACATCTGCCTAAACTTAGACATTTAGGCCCAGATTCATGAAGACCGGCATATTCACAACGTTGTTGATGAAGGGGCGTGCTGAAGTAAGGCATCTGATTCTTTGGCGCACGTCTAAAAATTGGTGCTCAGGTAGTAAACTTCTAAATACCGTTTTGCACAGTTCAGGCATAGACATCAAGTGGGATGCATTGTATAAATGTGAACATAGCCTTAAGCAACTTTCTAAATTGTTTTTATTTAAAAAAAAAAAAAGACACTTCTACCATTTTGCTATTTCAGATCTCCTGTAAATCTTTTATTTCTGAGTGATTTTCAAACATGTTGCAAATTAATCAGAGTTCTTACTCCTGCTCCTCACAACTCTATCGTCTCCCTCTTCTCAATATAAAGAGGTTGTTACAGGGAGGAGGCGTTTGTGCACAGATCTCCACAGCGGACAGGGAAGAAGATATTTACAGTCTTGGTGAGGGCAGAGAAAAAAGGACATAGATGAGAAAAGCACAATAATAATAATAATTTTATTTCTATAGCGCCAACATATTCCGCAGCACTTTACATTATAGAGGGGACTTGTACAGACAATAGACATTACAGCAATAACAATAAACACAGATCAGAGTAGATACCAAGAGGAATGAGGGCCCTGCTCACAAGCTTACAATCTGAGGAAAAAGGGGAGACACGGAAGGTGGATGGTAACAATTGCTTTCGTTGTTCGGACCATCCATAGTGTAAGATTCGAGTGTTCATGTTATCAGCCTGAATATGTATGTACCAGTATAGACACAGAGGGCTATTAAATGCATAAAGCGGGTGAGAACATAATACGAGGAACATGGTTATGGTAAAAAATTTTCAATGGACAACACAGGGATAGTTAGGTTAATACGTTGAGGCGGTATGCCAGTCTGAAGAAATGCGGTTTTAGGGCACGCTTTAAACTGTGGGGATTGGGGATTAAAAGTATTAACCTGGGTAGTGCATTCCAAAGAATTGGGTCACCACGTGAAAAGTCTTGGAGACGGGAGTGGGAGGTTCTGATTATTGAGGATGTTAACCTTAGCAGAATGGAGGGCACGGGTAGGGTGGTAGGCTGAGACGAGGGAGGAGATGTAGGGTGGTGCAGAGCTGTGGAGAGCTTTGTGGGTGAGGGTAATAAGTTTGTACTGGATTCTGTAGTGGATGGGTAACCAGTGTAATGACTGGCACAAGATAGAGGCATCGCTGTAATGGTTGATGAGGAATATGATCTTGACTGCAGCATTCAAGACAGATTGGTAAGAGGGAGACCGATTAGTAGAGAGTTACAATAGTCCAGACGAGAATGAATAAGAGAAACAGTAAGAGTTTTTGCAGAGTCGAAAGTAAGAAAGGGTCGAATCTTAGAAATGTTCTTGAAGTGCAGATAACAAGAGCGAGCCAGTGATCGGATGTGGGGGGTGAATGAAAGCTCGGAATCAAGTATGACCCCAAAACAGCGGGCATGTTGCTGGGGAGTAATGGTGGAACCACACACGGAGATGGCAATGTCAGGCAAAGGTAGGTTAGTAGAGGGAGGAAACACGAGGAATTCCGTTTTTGACAGGTTCAGTTTCAGATAGAGGGAGGACATGATGTTAGAGACAGCGGTAAGACAATCACTGGTGTTTTCTAAAAAGGCAGGCGTGAAATCAGGAGAAGTGTATAATTGGGTGTCATCAGTATAGAGATGGTACTGGAAACCAAATCTACTGATTGTTTGTCCAATAGGGGCAGTATACAAAGAGAAGAGGAGGGGGCCTAGGACTGATCCTTGAGGAACCCCAACAGTAAGGGCAAGATGAGAGGAGGAGGAACCAGCAAAAGATACAGTGAAGGAACGGTCAGAGAGATAGGAAGAGAACCAGGAAAGAACGGTGTCCTTGAGGCCGATGGAGCGGAGCATAGTGAGGAGGAGCTGATGGTCCACAGTGTTGAATGCTGCGGAGAGATCTAGGAGAATTAGCATGGAGTAGTGACCATTAGATTTAGCAGTTAGTAGATCATTAGAGACTTTAGTGAGGGCAGTTTCAGTAGAGTGTAAAGAGCGGAAACCGATTTGAAGAGGGTTGAAGAGAGTTATCTGAAAGATAGCGAATAAGACGGGTGTGGACCAGGCGTTTGTGGAGTTTGGAGATGAAGGGAAGATTAGAGACAGGTCTATAGTTAGCGGCACTGTTTTGGTCGAGGGATGGTTTTTTAAGTAATGGATGTATGATGGCATGCTTAAATGAGGAGGGAAAGATACCATAAGAGAGAGAAAGGTTGAATATTTTTGTTAGGTGAGAGGTGACAGCAGGGGAAAGGGACTGGATATGATGTGAGGGAATAGGGTCACTGGTTCAATTAGTAGGGCGAAAAGATGCAAGTAGCCTGATGACTTCTTCTAAATAATAGAAGGATAAAAGCTGTGCTTATGTATGCGTTAATGAAGACAGCAGTAGCCGGGATACACAGATCTTTCATCCAACCTGTATTGCTGGGAGAAACACACACAGCTCATATCCAGCCTATATTAGTGGGACAGACACATAGACTTTACATCGATCCAATATTACTGAGACAAACAAAATACCTGTTATCCAGCTTATATTCCGGGGAGAGGCACACAGACCTCATATTTAGCCTATATTCCTGGGAGAAACACACAGACCTTATATGCAGCCTATATTACTGGGAGAGACACACAGACCTTATATGCAGCCTATATTACTGGAAGAGACACGCAAGCCTCACATTCAGAATGTAACACTGGGGGAGACACACAGATCTCACACCCAGCCTATATTACCAGGAGAGACACACAGACCTCACATCCAGCCTATATTACAAGAAGAGACACACAGACATCACATCCATCCTATATTACTGGAAGAGACACACATGGCCCACATCCTGCCTATATTACTGAGAGAGACACACAGACCTCACATCCAGCCTA
>VIAB01001144.1:63271-80193 GCA_009801035.1 Oophaga pumilio | reverse complement strand
TCTATGTCTATATATAGTGTGTGTTTATGTATATAGGCTTATATTTAATATATTCTTATGTTGACATGGTGAAGCTATTCCTTCCTCTTTTTTATGCAATATATGGCAGTTCTTGGTGATTTTATAAGGATTTCACTTTCGATCCTTTTACACCAAAGTCTGCAAACATTCCACTCCTGTGGAAACAACATCTGAAGGCAACGGCTCATTAAAGGTGGTATACAGTACTGTTTTTTTTATTTTTTTTTTCATTTACAATGTGCCTAAGAACGCACAGGTAAGTAGTTGCTAACTACATGCTTGTTGTAACCGGCACCGATCTTTGCCAACACATAGTGGTCACAGACCGCTCCTGCTGGCGATTCAGCTGCTTCTGCTGAAGTCATGTTTACAGAACAGCGACTTCTCTTCTGCTCTGTTGATGGGGCGTGGGTATTGACATCATGCTGATTGACAGCCGGCTCCCCGCTGCCTAACTGCGGAGAGCTGACTGTCAATCAACATGACGTTCAGTAGTAACGCCACTTCTACAGTGCCGCCCGGAAGAAGAAGAGCTGCTCTGTTGATATGTAGCAGCTGAATTGTCCGCAGGCACTGCTCTGTGCAGGTGCTGGGTACAAACAGACAGGTAGTTGCCTCTTGTACCTGCTTGTTGGTGTTTAGGCCCATAGTAAAAAAAAAAAAAGTCTTGGAAACCTCTTTAAGTGCTCTGTCACACCCAGAGCACTTAAAGTGCATATGAATGAAAACACTAATAACTCCATAATGCAGCAACAGATAGAAGATATAAAGGTGTCAATGGATTTACATTTCAAAGAACTTCATGGCCATATTTGTGTATTAGGAAGGAGGTTGATCTTCCTGACAGATTCCCTTTAAAGAAATGACAAGGGTAAACAGTGAGCTACTTACTGTATTCTTGTGGATTTTTTTATAGAAAAAACTATATATTAGACACACTTGGAATAGACGATTTGAATTCACACGCTGATTCGCCGCACTGCAAAGTGTACATTCATGGCAGATGTATGCAGCGATCCTGCACTAAAAGAGTAATCGGTACAAACTTATATTTAAAGGGTTTGTCTCGTGATCCGATCTTCAGGAGCACAGCGCTCTCCTGCCTTCCGGCTTTCTGATAGTTGGTCATGTAATGTGACCATAACCGAAAATACGGCTAGCCGCAGAGTGGCAAAGCGCGTTGGAAGCGCTGCACTCCTTGCCTAGGTAACCGGCCACCTCCGATAGACTGCAGGGGTGGCCGGTAACTTAGACAGTTTCTACTCTTTTTGAGAATGGACAGGATTTTCTTTTTATAAAAGGTACAATATAAAGTTGCTCGTTTTTACAAGCAATTTTGCCCATTTTGGGAAGTTGAGACGACCCCTTTAACCCAATGTATTGATTTGCCCTTAAGGGCAAAATCCGATGCACTTATGCACTTAAATAAAATGATCTTTTAGCTACCAAAGTAGATGATACAATTATAACAATCGATGTATAAGGTGACACAGTATAACGTCGTGCCGCCAATGCTTTATGGTCATGTCTTTAGCTCATAGATACATTGGTGCGTAAGTTCCTGTGAACTCGCTTCTTCCAGGTGTGGAGATGACCCCGCATGTGCACAGGTTTCTCTGCTTCCATCTATCACTAGAATTGGACTGAGCTGTAATACCATTTTCAGCCCCTAGAGCGGCGCTATGTTTGTCTAATCTCTAAGAATTCATCACTTTGCGGTCGTAAAAGTGAATAATTGTTACACCAAAGCGTCATGCGAAAGAATACGAACCATCGTGGTGGTTACGGATGTCCAAACCTCGTGGTTTACAGGACCCGACCATTTGATGGCAAGCCACCATGATGACCGATTCTTAACTGGTAAAGGTCCACGTCTTCACTCATGTTTCAGGCACACGCAAAGGGGGAGAGAAGCGGCTCTATAGTGTAAAGACACCCTTATTTTCCTTACCTGGGCTCCAGTGATCGATCGTGAGGCAATAGGATATTATGCATAGAAAATATTATGTAACCTTTTATACTTTTGGTGTTGTCTTTTTTTTTTTTCCCCATCACTTCTGCAGAAGTTTAAGTTTTGGGATATGAATAACTGGCCCTACATGTATTCCTCTGCTGTCCCCGCTACCTCTTGTATCAGGCTGGGAGACTCTAATATGTACCGTAATCCTCCTTCTTCCCCTTGGACTTATGTTTGAGACTTGTACCATGAGATTCATATGAGGTTTATAGACTCTTATGCTCCATCACCACACAGTAAAATTATCCCATTCGGGAAGAGAGATGCTAACATGATGCTCCTCCCTCCTCTCTCACAGCATGAGTCTCACACATAGGCTTAAAAATACTAACATGATCCTCCTCCCATCTAACAGCAGGAGTCTCACACAAAGGCTGAAAGATGCTAGCATGATCCTCCTTCCTTCTTCTAGCACAAGTCTCACACAGCGGCTGAGAGATGTGAACATGATCCTCTTCCATCCCTCTCTCTCACAGCATGAGTCTCACACACAGGCTGAGATACTCATTTGATCCTTCTCCCTCTCCTCTCACAGCATCAAACACACAGGCTTAGAGACGCTTACATGATCCTTCCCCCTCTCCTCACAGCTTCAGACACACAGGCTTAGAGACGCTTACATGATTCTCCTCCCTTTACTCTCACAGCATCAAACACACAGGCTTGGAGACGCTTACATGATCCTCCTCCCTCTCCTCACAACTTCAGACACACAGGCTTAGAGACGCTTACATGATCCTCCTCCCTCTCCTCACAGCTTCAGACACACAGGCTTAGAGAAGCTTACATGATCCTCCTCCCTCTCCTCACAGCATCAGACTCACAGGCTTAGAAACACTTACATGATTCTCCTCCCTCTCCTCTCACAGCATCAGACACACACAAGCTGAGAGATAACATGATCCTCCTCCCTCCCCTTTCACAGCATGAGTCCCACACACAGGCTGCAGTGTATTCGCACCTCTTTCCTGCACTGCAGCTCCTGTCTAGACCAGGACTGAGGAGGTTGCCGAGTTTGGAGATGTGGGAAGTGCAGAGCTACAGCCGGCTGGCAGATGCCACTTTCTATACAGAGATCTATTACTCTGAAGTGCAGTTGGCCTTTGAATTATGTGATTTTAATCATAAAATTGATACAAGTGTTAAAAAAAATAGGATTCAGTGTTTTTTCCTACTAACACATGTCCAACCTGATCTTCATCACCTCGGAGGCGTTGTGTATATAGTGTTTGTCCAACATGTCCACTACTCTATGGGAGGCTAGTGCGCACACATTTACTCATTCAGTCTCCACAAGACATGTTTTTGTCTTACTGCAAAATCTGAATTGTTTTCTTTAAACGTTTATTCTCAAATCTAAAAGTTATCCCATATCCATAGGAGAGAGGTTACCTTACTGGTCATTGGGGTCCAACCACTGAGACCCCCAGTGATCTCACGAACAAGTCTCTGTATGGGAAATGAGTTTGCAGAGCCCCACCTGGAGCAGATCAGAGGTGCGTATGTCCAACATCTTCTCCATTCCTTGTCTGTGGGGCTGCCGGAGATAGCGGAGCGCTGTATTTGGGCTCTTTCCGGCAGCCCTATAGACAATGCATGGGACGGCGTTCGACTCTGCGTATGTCCTTTCCAACCATGACGGGGCTCTGCAGAAGACTCCTTGTCGGGATCCGGAACCCAATTCTCAGAATTGCTGCACTTTCTTTGGTTGGACCCCATTGATCTTTAAGTAATCCTCTATGCTAATAATAGGGGATGCATTTAGTTTCTGGGAATAACCCTTTAAGACATTTTTGTTCCTTCCCCCCCCCCCAATAACTCATTTCTTTTTTTCAAGTATCTCTCTCCTACAGTTAATCGTCATTCAAATAAATCTCAATTTTTAATTTTTTATTTTTCCAGGGGAATTTGCCTAAATATTCACATAACTCCTTGATGGTTCAAGCAATAAAGACGAATGTAACAGACTCGGACATACACCTGCTCTTCTTTGATGTGGAAGCACTAATTATACAGCTACTCACTGAAGAAGCCTCGAGGCCAAATACTGCACTTATCTCCCCAGAGAGTTTGCAGAAAGCATCTGGCAGTTCTGACAAAGGAGGCTCTTTTCTGGCCGGTAAACGAGCAGCCGTACTGTTCCAACAGGTCAAAGAAACCATCAAAGAGAACATTAAAGAACATCTTCTCGACGACGATGACGAAGACGAAGAAGCGATGAGACAGAAGCGTGACGAGAGCGACCCAGAGTACCGGTCTAGCAAATCTAAGCCATTAACGCTACTAGAGTACAACCTAACCATGGACACTGCCAAGCTCTTCATGTCCTGTCTTCATGCCTGGGGCTTGAATGCGGGACTAGACGAAGTGTGCCTTGACCGCCTCGGGATGCTTAAGCCACATTGTCCCGTGTCTTTCGGGCTACTCTCAAGAGGAGGCCACATGTCGTTGATGCTTCCAGGGTTCAATCAGTTCGTTTATAGAGGACCCAACGAGAATGTAGGTGTAGACTTGAAGATGTCAATTAGTGAAGGACTTGGAAAGGGCAATTATGGCGTGTCCCGTGCTGTCACCACTCAACATCTCCTGTCACTTATCTCTCTGGCAAACACTTTGATGAGCATGACCAATGCCACGTTCATCGGAGACCACATGAAGAAGGCTCCCCAAAGGTACACAACCAGAAACGCAACCGAATACATTTGCTTCAGGTTTTCCTTTTGTCTTAAAGAGGTCGTCCAAGTCTTAGTTGTTAATGATTACGGTTGGCGTTCAGCGATTTGCAAGTCCCCGTCCATCAATCACGACAGCTGTTTGTGGCCATTGGATGGGAGCTGGAGAATCACCTCTGAACTAACGGCACTCGCGGCTCTTCTTTTGATTAGCCGGCCTGGCGCGATGTCATTGTTATGTTGTGCCACACCAGGCCAGCTAATCAAAAGAAGAACCACGGATGCAATCGGGTAAGGGAAGGTTCTCCTCCCGTCCTGTAGCCAAAGACCACAATGGATTGTGATGTGTGAATCCACTCGCACCAACTCTATTGATGACCTGATTTCAGGATAGGTCAGCGTAAGAGTGGTTGCCAGGTCCATAAGTAAATGGTGTACGGAGCCAGAACAGCACCACTCCATACATAGTCTAGTGTCCATTCTTTGGTACTGCAGCTCAGCTCCTATTGATGGATAGGTCATCAATCTCTAAGTCCTGGACAGTGCCAAACGGGGGCATTTTTCTTTTCTAACTTTTAAGAGCGTTTTTAATCATTTATATCTGTCATCTCCTGATCTCCTCTCAGCTGATTTCTGACCACAGACCTCATCAAAGCTGATGTGAGCTTTGATGTGGTCATAAATCTGCTGAGGGGAGATCAGAAAAAGGCAAATAAAAGTGTTGTATACTCTTTAATTTGTGGACTCTTAAGGTACTGCCACACTTAGTGATCTCGTTAGCGATCTCAATAACGACGCAAGCTAAGGAGATCGTTTTTGTGATCGTTTTAATGTCTCTAGTAGCTGCCACACTTAGTGATCTCGTTAACGACTCAAAAGCGGTTAGCGATCTCATTAACGACTTTAACGGTCATTGCGATGTAAAAAACAGCGCACATCGCTCACAAAAGGTGCCAGACACAGCGATTCAGGCTCACCAGCGGGACGCCAACGATCTACATACGGTCCAGAACTCTAGTGAACGATCAGCGAGATCACAGCAGGGGCCACGTCGTTGCTACATGCCACACACGTTAGAGTCACGAACGAGATCGCTAAATAGTGACGTATTTTAGCGATCTCGTTAGCGACGCTGTTTAGTGTGGCATACCCTTTAGTTAAATCATTCTGCATCCAGCAATTTGCAGGGAAACAAAGAGCCTGTAAAAGCCAAATGGTGCCAAGTTTTCACCAAAATTTTAGTTTTAACTCCAAATACAAACATTCAAGAAATGTGTTCATATCCTTGAATTTTTTTTTTATGTTGACAATCTATAACGCAAAGTTCTGCAACTTTCTAATATATGTTGTGTTTCAGTTCCTCAAGATCTTGTTGGGGATGGATGATGCACAACATACGTTAGAAGGTTACAGACTGTCGTGTGCGAGTGTTGGTAAAATTGCGATCTGGCTGCAACTTGCAGATGCGATGGTCAGATTTTTTCTATTTTGCAATAGTCGCTAAGTGACTGGCAACCTTTCATTCTTATGTCGCAATTTTACCCCAATTGTGTAGAGTTCTGGTCCAGTTTATGTCAACGGGAAAACCTATAAATGATGGCCCCTTTAGACCAGCTTTCTTAGGAACGCTAGCTTCCTGATTATCAGGCCGGTAATCCTTAAAAAAAGACCAAAAAAATCGCTGGTGACCCCCAACTTGGAGAGCTTACAGCAAACTCTGACATAGGAAACTATAGCCTCAGTCGTACTTAGTATCACATGGCATCTGTGCAGATAAATGGCCATATTATACAGAGGCTGCTTGAGTTCAGCAGAGCCTTAGTCTGTCTTAAAGGGAATTTGTTAGCAGTTTTTTCCCTCCTAATCTGAGAGCAGCATGATGTAGGGGGAAAGACCCTGATTCCAGCGATGTGTCACTTGCTCGGCTAATTGCTGTAGTTTTGATGTAATCACTGCTTTATCACCAGGAATTTATCACTAGCGGAGTAGTAAACTTGCTGCCATGTATTCCTCCATATTCATCAGCTCTCTATAACCCCGCCCCCACCACCGATTGGCTGCTTTCTCCGTAAACTGCCAATCAGTAGTGTGGGTGTGGTTATACACCGCTCAGCATTCTGAGACCTGCTAGATCTGCTGCAGAGAAAAACTTTGATTCTATCAAAACTGCACTAAGTAGCCCAGTAAGTGACACATTGTTGGAATCAGGGTCTCTGCCTCTACATCATGATGCTTTCAGATTACATGGCAAAAACTTGCTGACAGATTCCTAATTTAGGACGATTTATAGAAGGATTGGACAAGGGAGAGTCTTGCTTCTGTGACGTAAGTATGTCCTAATGATTGAGTATGTCTTCATGAGATGACCCCTTTAAATTAAGGCTTTTTTCACATTGCGCTTCTGACGGTGGTATGTATTGGGATATTCCAGCACGGAAGCCTCAGACATACGCCTTATGATAGACCCATAGGGGTGTACGTCGGCTTAATGTCTTCTTAGCTATCTGTTGTATAGGAGACTGGTCCGACTGCGCTTTCTTATGCAGTAAGAAATAAGGTATTCTTCTATGTACTGGCCTAGTACAAGACCCTCTTGGATGCACGGGGGGATATGAATATGGATTATTCATCACCAGGAGCATTCCTGACTCATCCACTAGATCTGATAGCATGACATAGGACGGATACGTCCAGGCGGCCACCTTTCTATCTATCCTGACCCAAAGTCATCAGCGTCTCCCGATTCCAAGGTAAGAGGTGCCGCACTTTCCCGGGAAGCCGCTACCATGTCTATTTAATCGTTCGTCTCTATCTTCATTTCTTTTATAAGGCCTCCCAAGTCCGGCTCTCCAGAATCGATGAAGGGAAAGTCTTCTCCGCAAAGCTCCAGCAGCAACCTGATGCAAGGACAGATAAAACAAGGTACCCACTTCCAGGAGCGTCTCCGGCTGCCCGGCGGCATCCACTATAGGAGGGAGAGCATCCTCCCAGGGAATGTTATCGATGGGTCTGATTACAATGTACAGTCTGGAAGATCAGCACGACACGTGGCGGCAGGGTCTCACTTCTGCTGATGTATTCAGTTCATCAAAATCCGATAACTAGGGATTTTTCCAAAATAGTTTTTTCATAATATTTACAATATTTTTTTTTTTTATTATCTCCGCCATTGGATCTTAGCAAAAGTTCTGCATTTCTCCGGGAATGTATGAACAATTGAGTGTCACTATTCTGATAGATAATAGGGGCATGGCGTCCCAATGCAAAGAACTATTACTTCTCACAACTGGGCATTTGCTACAATTGCATACAGTGCTGATACATTGCAGCAAACTGTCTGCATGAGTGTTTGTCTTGTTGACCCCCTTACATTCACATTCACAGGGTGCAAGCAGAGCTCTTGCAAAAAAAAAAATAGTTGTTGTGCAGCTATTAAGAGGTATCCACTTTGGACAATGCTTATTTGTTACCTTGTTTTCACCGGACAACCCCTTTATCGCCAGTCTGAAGGATGGGCGATCACTTTGTGGGGTGATCCGGGATTTGGGATTCGTAAGACCTGACGCTCCATTTTGTAACGGGGTTAAAAATGAAAAATTCCCCTGCTCTGCCGATCGTTGCCGATCCCGGCGATCGTGAAGTTATCACCTATCCTTAAGGTAAAGTCGTCCGGACCCTCTGAGGAGTCTGGCCGCAGCTCATTTCACAGAGAACAGGCCGTGTATGCGAACTGTCAGCAGAACGGTTCATCAGCCAACAGCTATCTAATGTGTAAGGGGGGCTTTAGGAGCATCTCTGGTCATAGAGTGTTCCCCAGCGATCAGCGGTAGTCTGTGGATAGCAAGTGCTCAATTTCCCTGCAGCGCCCCCACAGGAGTAACTAGATGTTACACATTACCGATTCCAGAGACAGGGACGATCTTTACAGTTGTACTCTACTACTTTGGTCAAGAGATGAGAATCAGAAGACCCCCAGCTCCCCCCATAAAACCATTTTATGGTTTATTTCTATTACATGGCACATCCATCATAAAATCTGCCGTACCACACGTCTGCTGTATACAATGTACTCCTGGAGGGTCCTACATATCTCCACTGCACCGTCCCCGATCCGCACTCTCTTGATGTTTCCCGAAGCCGTTTTTTTATAATTATTAAGTTTGCAGCCTTCACTGTAAAGTATGTGCCCCCTCCCTCGGCAGCAGTCACGGAAGGGCTGCGATATTGTAAATCTGGCCCAGAACTGCGCAGCGGATTAAAATACTCCAACCCATGTAGATTTATGTTTTACACGGACAATTTTAAGGATGTGACATTTAACTGTGTCATCAGCGTTTCTCGTGGAGGTAATGACTGATTGATCAGGATCGTACCTGCGCCGGATCCCGGGAGCTGGAGGCGGCTTTCATGATGCACCGCTTACTATTGACCTGTTAGATTATTTCCACAGGAGTCTTTTATCTATCTAAATGCAAGTAAATGCCAGAAAGTGCCCCCCTTGAAAGGAAAAGTGGCGCCTCAACTACCAGACTAAGGGTCAACAGTTGTAAACTTCCACTGCAATAGTTATAAGGGATTTTCCTAATGAATATCCATATAAGTACACTATGTGTGTGTATATATCCACTGGCTTGACTTCTGGGCTCTTTTCTGCCTCCATGACTATAGATTGGGAATTTGCATACATTGTGAAAAGTAGAACATGAAAATGCAGATAAAGGAACTACTACAGCAGCACCGATGTTTGTGGTGGCTCTTAGGGGACCCAAAGAACACAGGGAGTCCCCAAACAGCAGGGGCTTTAGAACCTCAAGGAGCTCGGTTTTAAGGGGGTTGTCCAGGATTAAAGTAGTTTTGTCTCATCGTAAAAAAAAAAAAAATCAGGCTACTTACCTTCCTGATCTACCCGGCGCCGGCTGAGAGAGGTCTCTGGCTGCTCTTGCTGGCGATTCAGCTGCTGCTCAACAACAGAGTAGCTCTTCTTCCAGGCTCTGTTGACCGGGTGTGACTACTGACGTCATGCTGATTGACTGCCGGGGAGCTGGCTATCAATCAGCTTGACATCGGCAGAAGTCGCTACTCTCATGACGTGACGTCAGCGAAGCCGCAGGGGCGGTCTGTGACCACTCTGTGCCGGCAGAGAGCAGCACCAGGCACAACAGGCAGGTTGGTAGCAACTATCTGCCTGTAAGTTCTTAGGTTCAAAGTAAAAAAAAAAAGAATTGTATGGTGCTGGCTAACCCCTTTAAATAAATCGGCAGCGCTCATGCTCCACCTCCGCTTAGTCCATGGGACAAGTACAGCGCTGTATTTCCTGCTGTCCCATAGATAATGAATGGAGTCGAGATTGAGCATGTGCAACTCTGCTAAATTCACCACAGGGTTCCAGAGCCCCGATCTCGGGATTGCTGGGGGGGTCCCAGAGTTTGGACCCCTAACAATCGTCAAGTTATCTTTTGTCCCATGGATAGATGATGACAACTTGTTTTTTTATGTTGGGGAATGGGGGGGGGGATAGGATATATAGGAGTTTTACTGTCTTATTTTTTTTTTGCTTGCATGGTGGGTGGTCTACCTATGGGGGTACACACGCCTCAATATAGGGAATGATTAAAGTCAAACCTAACAATAGAAATAGTCGCGCGCCACCACACATGCCGGCATCCTCCCAGTTGCCCTATTTAGTGCCACAATGTGCTCCGGCTAATGAGAGAGCCCCCCTCCATAAATAGTAACCAGAGATAATGAGTGCAGCTTTTTAGGACCCCCCTCCTCCCAATTCCCTCCATTCATGTTGCAGTAATTCGGCCTGAAAGGGGCATACATATTCAAAATGCACATTCCTATTATGTCCACAGCCCGAATGCAAATGTCACCCGTCCTCGGCTTTAAGCCCTTGTTTGTTCTGCTAAATCCCAAATTGGGGGGGAGCGCCCCCTCACACGTGCCTCGCTGACATTAGGATACATTTGCATTGAATTATGAAACGGATCGTCTTCATGCAGATGCCCCCGGGGCGACAAAAGGAGTTAACTGCATGAAAAGCAAACAGGCCTCCGCCGCACAAAAACATTGTTTAACTTGTGCAGGAAAGAGCCGCCATTGTCATTCTGCGGGAGCCGCCTGTGCGTGACATATGGTAATTTCTCCATAGGGAGGAAGTGCGAGGCAGCGACCTCTAAATCTTAACATTGACCTCCAGTTATACAATGTGCCACTCTTAAGGGCCTCATCCCCTTTCATATGGTAATGGCCGCCCCCGCCCCGCACCGCTTACACCACAATTCTCTTTATTACCTCCGAACAGTCGGCACACGGAGGACATACCAGTAGTGAGAATGGATGGTGGAACGAGGGCGCCATTATTAATTCACAAAGCCACAGGGTACCGTGCGCTAATTTGCGCACAAAGAGGAGGCGACCGGTGACCGTATTGTGAAATAAATACTTAGGGAGTGCCGTGAAAAAGTTTTTTTTTTTTTGCTTCCATGTGTCGCCAATTACTGCCTGTTAGACACACTGAACGCTTTTGTGGTTTCAAAGAAAAAGTCATATTAGACACAGGGAGCCCGCACCTGTATCTCTCCATTTAGGAAGATTTATGTCAATTTTATAATAAACCTTAAGCATAAAAAGGGTCTGTGTAGTCCTGTATAACTAAAGCTTAAAAGGGTCCCAAGATTTAGACAGTCCTTACCTGTTCGATAGATTTCTGCTGAGACCTCCAGCGATCAGTGGAAGAAATCTTGGTAGTTGGTGTTCAATTTCCCTGCAGTGCCACCACTGGAGAAATTAAGTATTGCATCACGTCCATTCAAATGAGTGAGTTGTCGGTGTTACACAGGACAGGTCCTCCAGTGGGAGAGACGCTCTTTACCCTGTTACAATTCCTGAATAGGCTAAGATGAGTATGAAAAACTTGAAAGCCTCCTTTAATTGTTGTATGATAAAGTTACGAAACATTCTAGTTACTCGCTTACCCTGTGTCCAGCGCCGAGTCTCCGCCGCTTCTACCAGAGTCTGATGTCAAGATGCAGCCAATCCTTGAACTTGGTGGCTTTTAGCAGTTTGCGCCGTCTACTTGGGCAGTGCTGCTGAACTTGCGGATTGGCTGCAGCGCTGTCAATGTCATGACAGTGCTGTTGACAACAACGGTCATCAGGATTGCCACCAGAGACTCAGGGCTGGACCTGGGGAGGGTGATTAAAGTGTACTTTCTTTTTTTAAAAACAAACTCCACCTGGGGATGGGTTTTCTGAAGATAGAAATCCTCTTTACTGGTGTTATTTTGCCACCCTACCCCTTTCCCATTCCCATATTTTTCTTATTGATTATCCATATTAAAAATATTGAAATATTCTGCTGACTTTTTGTTTTCTGTTAATCACTTGTCAGCTTTACCGTACAAACTTGGGCAGAATGATCAGAGTCATGGTAAAATCAGAAAATGACGTTGTTTCAGGGCTCATTCACTCATACTTTCATTTCTAGTATTGTGTTTTTCACACAGTCCAGTAGAGCACACCGTAGACTCATTTCTTATTTTCTGTAGATCACGTGTGAGCTTTACTGTACAGATTGGCACCGAATGAGCAAAGTCATTTCATGATTATTAGAGGCTGACCAAGTTAATGAAATCTTTACTGTACAGCTGAGTGAAGCAGGATGGTAACCTAAGATAAAGCTCTATGTGCACATTTCTGTCAAGTGACCATTATGGCCGCCCCCAGGAAAGTTGTTTTTCTTTTTTTTTTACAGGTGTACATCTAGTTGATAAAATTAAGATCTAGTACATGGGAGTGTCCGGGATGTTTTGTGTGGTGTCGATGTGTTTGCTCGCACGCTCGCTGTCTGTCAGTGCTGCGCGGCTGAGATCTGCTTGTCTCTTCTCTCTTGCTAAAAGCTGTATTTCTGTGTTCGGCTTTATATACTGATCTGTTCGCACTGGAAGCGCCACTGTAGCTCATTTTCTCCTGTCTCTCTCTTCTCTTGTTTCCTCTGAAAGCTGTTGCGCCTGATGCTTCCGCTCGCGCTGACTCCGAACCCTCTGGGTCTGATCGCTCTTTGCATTCCTGTTTCTCAGTCAATGAAGGTATTTTTTTTGCCTCTCTTTCTCCTGCTGTCTGTTGTTCTGACTGCTTGTCTTTATTCTTTTTATTTTCATGTGTGTATGTGTGTCACGGCTTTTGTAACATGTGCGGTGTTTCCATTTACTTGTATTATTTCCTGTGTTTAGTAGGACAGTAAACCTAAAGTCTCTTCTCCATTTTGTTGTGCTTTTCAATACTCGCTTTTGTTCCCTGTTTTCAGCCACATCAGATTGGGGAGAATCTAATTGTAGGCTTCTCAGTGATAGATCGGCAGTCCAGAGAATTCCCTGTCCCCTTGGTCACTACTTGAAATCTTGAAAATGCCATGAAGTAGAGTTCAGCAAAAAGTTTTGCAGGTCCCTGGTCCGGACCGCAGGCTGGGAGTCCGCTACGACCGCCTTACCCCTAACACCTCTTTTAATTAGCAGGCTTGGCGTGTGTCGTGTCACAATTATGACGTCGCACCAGGCCTGCTGTTTCAAAGAGGCGGCTTGAATACCAGCAATTAAGATGAGGTTCTCAGTCCCCGATCCGGCGGCCATTGACTACTTATGGTCCTGCAAATCCTTCTGCTCAACTCTTCTATAAACTTTCATGTACTGGCCGCGAAAACCATTTCTAACTACGGCGCCCCGGTTCTCTCATGCAAGAAAAACAGACCGATTTGTTTTGATCAGAGTGTGGTCCAAGTGTCATCAGTTTTTCTCGTAGGTGGGAAAAAATAAAAAAAGTTCCTCCATCTTCTCCTTTGACAGTCCGTGAAAATTCAAAAAACAAAAAGTAATAAAATATGTATATAACAGTCATGGCTTAAAGTGTTGGCACCGTTGAAATTGTTCCAGAAAATGAAGTAGTTCTCCCAATTCTTGCAATTACACTTCTTTTGTTATACACATGTTTATTTCCTTTATGTGTATTGGAACAACACCCACAAAAAAATCAAAGAATAAAGAGATAAATTGAACATAATTTCACACACAACCCAAAAATGGGCCTGCCAAAACTTTTCCAAAATTGTGGGTAAACAGCTTTGTTTCAAGCATGTGATGCTCGTTCAAACACCCCTGTAGCAATTAACAGATGTGGGCAATATGAAAATCACACCTGAAACCAGGTAAAAAGGGGAGAAGTTGACTCAGTCTTTGCATTGTGTATCTGTGTGTGCCACACTAAGCATGGAGAACAGAAAGAGGGGAAGAGAACTGTCTGAGGACTTGAGAACCAAAACTGTTTAACAATATCAACAATCTCAAGGTTACAAGTACGTCTCCAGAGATGTTGATGTTCCTTCGTCCACGGCGCACAACATAATCAAGAAGTTTGCAACCCATGGCTCTGTGAAAGGTTGCAAAGCAGGATGGTGGATAAGAAGGACCAATTAAGTTCCAAAGAATTTCAAGCTGTCCTACAGGCTCGGGGTGCATCAGTCTCTGCGTGACCTATCTGTCGACATTTAAATGAAATGAAATGCTGTGGCTGGAGACCCAGGAGGACCATATTGCTGACTCAGAGATATAAAAAAGCTAGAATGCAGTTTGCCAAAATATACATGACTAAGTCAAAATCATTCTGAGAAAGTGCCTTGTGGACAGATGAGACCAAGATAGAGCTTTTTGGTAAAGAACATCTTTCTACTGTTGACTGAAAATGAAATGAGGCCTACAAAGAAAAGAACACAGTACCTAAAGTCAAATATGGTGGAGGTTCAAAGATGCTTTGGGATTGTTCTGCTGCCTCTGGCACTGGGTGCCATGATTGTCCAAGGCATCATGAAATCTGAAGATTGCCAAAGGATTTTGGGTCGCAGTGTAGTGCCCAGTGTCAGAAATCTGGGTTTGCGTCCTAGGTCTTGGGTCTTCCAGCAGGAGACTGACCCCAAACTTACTTCAAGAAGCACCAAGAATTGGATGGAAACAAAGCGCTGGAGTTCTGAAGTGGCAGCAATGAGTCCCGATCTAAATCCCATTGATCACCTGTGGAGAGATCTTACAATTGCTGTTGGGAGAAGGCGCCTTCAGATATGAGAGACCGGGAGCAGTTTACAAAAGAAGAGTCGTCAGAAATCCCAGCTGAGAGGTGTAAGAAGCTCGTGGATGGTTATAAGACGCGATTTATTGAAGTTATTTATGGAGGATGTGCAAACAAATATTAAGTTGAGGTTAGATCAATTTTGTCCGGACTATCTTTGAAGTTTTGTGTGAAATTATGTCCAATTTGCCTTTTTTTTTCCTCTTTGTTTTTGCGTTGTTCCAATACACAGAAAGGAAATAAACATGTGTATAACAAAACATATGTAATTGCAATAATTTTCTATAAGAAATACTTTTATTTTCTGGAACAATTTCAAGGGTGCCAACACTTTCAGCCCTGACTGTATATATCTTGAAATGTGGCTATACAATAAAATTATTATTTTTTTTTTTAGTGCAAAAGTAGTGAAGAAAAAAAATATAAGGCCACGTTCAGTATTTGGTCAGTATTTTACCTCATTTGTAAGCCAAAACCAGGAGGTGGTGATAAATCCAGCAATGGTGACGTGTTTCTATTATACTTTTCCTCTGATTGTTCCGCTCCTGATTTTGTCTTACAAATACTGATGTAAATAACTGACCAGGATTTTACCAAGTTGGTATTTTATCTTCTATCCTTCGTGATAACTTGTTGATGACTGAGGATCCAATTGCTTAAACCCGTATCACGTCCAACAACTAGGCTTTACTGAGGTTGATCGTGTGCACCTCTGCACCACTCGTTGTCTTTGGGACTGCCAGAGATTGCCGAAAACATGGGTCTACAACAGTTCTATAGACAATGAGTGGTGCACGTTCTTCGAACTCCGTTCCATTTAGATGAGAGTCATAGTGGTTGGACCCCCATCAATCAGTAAGTCATCCCTCGTCTATGTGGCTATGGGATATTCACTGGCTGTAACTCCTGTAGATCTAGTGCTAGGTGCCCTGGTGGTCTGTGGCGGATGATGGAGCGATAACATCCCATTCTTCAGTTACCTGACTCCTGAGGTGGGCTCAGATTGGCTGCAGCGGTCAGGTCACTGGAATGGAAGATCACCAGAGAAAATCACTGGCCTCGCAGGTCAAGTGACCAAAGAACAGACCATTGAGCTGTCCTTCTACTGGAAAAACCAGTGCCGTGTTCACGGGGTTAGAGCCGGCAAATATGCCTCCTTTTATCGTCTTAAACGATCCCTATCCCTGGCATTTGTCAGAATACTGTTCTGTAGTTAGTGACTGTAGCCAAATCATGCCCTCTCTTGATGATGGACTTTTTTTTTAATTAGTTTAACCTAAAGAAAGTTTTGGAAATGGTTTTGAATTTTTGGAAACTGAAGGCTTCAGGGAGAAGCGTAAAGAGCAAATATTCATCGTGTAGTGATACAGTTACTGCTGGCCTTCATTATAAATGTATCAATACAATCAGATGTTTCTCCGAGTCCCTCGAATGTGCAGCCGCAGATAAACTAGTGACCTTTACTATCTGTCTCGCTATCCCTGGGTGAGATCTCTTTCAAGCATAATCTCAGCGGACGCCCTGGTGCCGCACTCCGGCTGGAGATAAACTCTCCACAATGGGCGCGTGTCTTGACGCTTTGTTTTTGAACTACTCTCACATGAAGGAGGCAGAAGGTACCTGTAACTACATTTGGCCACACGTCCGTTGGTGGAAATGTCATTCACTTGGGGTCCCAGCAGCAGACCCAGATCTCAGCAAATTGTTTGGGTGGAAAGTGACATAATCTAAATGTCACGGGGCAGTAGTGGGAAAACAGGGGATGAAGAACCTGGGCCCCTGAACTGCCCCTCAGGGTAAAGGGGTGCCCTGTCTTTCCTTAACTTGGTACCCTTGAAGGTAGGGAGGCCCACGTCACCGACCTGTCCCTATCTCCTGTTTAGCCCTGAGCTAAACCACCAACCCAGTAGGTGAGGCAGGGTATAGAGTGAACTGCACCAGTATAACAAAAAGAAAGGAAAGACAGACACCTAGGGGACAAGACAACTAAAAAACAAAATTTAGCTTTCTCTGCTGCTAAGCACCGCACAGCTGAGTAAGGCACCAGATCACAGCAGAAAGCTCCTGACTCCAGCTTGGTTGGTCTCCAAAAGG
>VIAB01001143.1:215478-229644 GCA_009801035.1 Oophaga pumilio | reverse complement strand
TTTTGCCTGCTCTCCTCAGCTACCAAATCATAACAGATTAGTATAAGACTTGTAAGATCACATTCCTGTGTCTATGCCGATCACTCATTTTTGTGAGTCACAAAAACTGCACTGTGCAGCCGCGATCACCTCCGGTGGTGGCCAACTGGACGCCGATATTCTTGCCTGAACCATGAACGGCTGAGACGAAAAATAACTTTTCAAAGAGGTTGCCCGATGAAAAAAATGTATCACCCATCAACACGATAGGTGAGAACTTATTAATCGGTGGGAGTCCGACAAGTAAGAACGGCGACGATCAGCAGGAAGGGGGCACTTTCATCCCAGTCTGCATGGAGCTACAGATTGCATGTCTGCGCCATAGACAATGAATGGCGCGGTCAATGAACGTCCTCCCCTTCGGACATACTGAACATCGACAGGAAGCTGCTCTCTGATTTCTTGTTGATGTTCGATTTGCCTGAAGGCGGGGACAGTGACGCCAACGCTGATTGGACGCCGGGCCCATGAGTCATAATAACCGCACGAAAGCCCCGAGACCGCGAGTGTCAACACCACTGGAACGGCGCCGGCACGGGAGGCGAGCCGAATTGTTTCTAAATTAACGACGCAAAACATTCAGATCAAGAAGGGGTTATCCTAGTAGTGGACAGTCCCTTTTAGGGTCTACTATGGAGGGCTAATATTGTACCTTTGTTTGTCTCTGATTTACTATACAATTTTATTTAATTTTTCATTGTAGTTTTCTCCGGACTCCATATGTAAGGCGGTATTCTCTCCGGTACATAGCTCCTGGATGAGGATATAGGTGTCATGATAGCGGAGGTAACAGCGTTGCGTTTAAGCGCTGAGCTGCTGAGCTTGACTAAGCACAAAATCTTCACGTGGTTTATTCTGCTCTCCCCACGTTTGCGCGAGTTTCCTCCGGATACTCCGGTATCTTCTCCAACTTGAAAAATAAACTAAAAGGTCAAATGACTTCCTATAATTTTGACCCAAGTGTGTCTAAAATATGGAAAGTAAATAGACAGATCCACTGGGGACAGGGGTTACTGTACATGGTGACAATCGCAGTACAGAAAATATTTAGGCAATGTATCAGCTGACAAATAATCATTCCTGTACCTACAGAATCTGACGTAGAAAGTCTCATGGATATATTTATCTAATTATCTCACCGATATAGCGCCATTAATTCCACATTACATTATCAGCACTGTTCCCACTGGGGCTCACAATCTAATTTCCCTATCAGTATGTCTTTGGAGTATGGGAGGAAACTGGAGGACCCGGAGGAAACCCACACAAACACAGGGAGAACATACAGACTCCTTGCAGATCTTGTCCTTGGTGGGATTTGAACCCAGGACCCCAGCGCTGCAAGACTGCAGTGCTATCCACTGAGCCACCGTACAGAGCTAATCACTGTGCCACCGTGCTGTCCTATATTATGCAGTTTTGAGCCCCTGAAATATTGCAGACATTTTTTTTCATATCAATCAGTTAGATATGCATTACAGGGAATATTATACTTACTGCCATCAATCATAAGGACTTAGAGGTCGCTGGAGTTCAGTGACAGGCATATGACTGATATATGGAGTAATAGATTTTTGGCAATGAGCAATATAATGACTTGTATTGTTTAAGATTACTGTGTAAGATCACATGTAAAGCACCATGAAATAAATGGCGCTATAATAATAAATAATAATAATTTATGCAAAACCTGCTCACAAAAACATAATCTTACCTGTTATCCTAAAGAACTGATCAAAGAGCCCAATGTTCACAGACTGCAGGTCATTAAATGGAATTGCAATGCAGTAACAAGGGTAAAATGTGCCCGACGACTCTGATCTGGGCTGGCTGCAGTCATCTATCAGGAACAAACAAAAATAATAAAATATATATCACGGATAAGTTATACGCACATAGAACAAAAGTCTTCAGCCTTGTACAGACGACCGCTGATCCATGTGCAAAAAAGATCATATGAGGAGCAACATAAGTGAATGGACTAACAGACATGAGCATGTCTTCACAATGAATGAGTGTCCCTGTGACAACAAAAATAATTGTAGATCAATGGCAGAAATTACATAGGAAACTAAATTTTTTTAATGTTTTTTTTAAATACGGATGTAAAACAAGAATGTAAAAAAATGGATGTATGGTTGAAATATGGACGTGAAAAATGGACATAGACAACAACACATGGCTGAAAAAATGATAATTTAATTGTTTTTGTTGGATGAAAAGCAGACTTTTTTTGTGTGACCGTCTGCTGAACTAGGCTTTAAAAGATGGAGACACGGTACAATTTATAGCGCTTACTGGTTGGAAAATAAAAGAAGCAAACTGATCAACTCAGCAGAAAACGTTACTATTTCCTCTCTTGCTGACATGAAGAATTTTGATCTATTGAGAAAGGTACAATCTCTTACCCTGTGGATCGTGACTGACTCTTTTAAAGGTGTCATCCAGCACAAAATACACGGCTTTAGTTGACAATAAAACACAAGACGTCATTTCTGCTTCAGGTAATCGATACGTCGTCACCGAGGACCACATCAGATACCGCAATTCTTCATTGTCAACCTGCGACGAGCGTTTGCAGACGTTAGACACAACGTTCACATACTGGTAAATGCGGTCACAAATCATGTGGCTATACCGTAAACCCCTATCAGGGCATTTTTTGAGGATTTTTTTTTGCATTTGGGTTTCATCAAAACTTTTAGCCCATTTGCCTTCTACAGCCTCTAACAAACACAGTACAGAGTAGACTGCAGAATAACCTTACAATTAATCTATATGTGAGCTTGTTCTGTAAGGGCCCCGTCACACTCTTCAATGTCCCAGCGATCCCACCAACGATCCGACGTGGATGGGATCGCTGGGACATCGTTAGCTAATCGCTGGTGAGCTGTCACAAGGGCAGACTCGCCAGCGATCAGAACCAGCGAGCACGCTGGTATCCAGTGTACACATCGGGTAACTAAGCTCTGCGCCGTGCTTAGTTACCCGATGTGTACCCTAGATACCATCTCCCAGCTTCTGCTGTACGCGCTGGGAGCGGGTATCCAGTGTACACATCGGGTAACTAAGCGCTGCGCCGGGCTTAGTTACCCAATGTGTACCCTAGATACCAGCTCCCAGCTTCTGCTGTACGCGCTGGGAGCTCGCTGATCGTTGGTCTCCCGCTGTCACACGCAGCGATGCGCGCTGGCCAGCGGGAGACCAACGATGAAAAAATGGTCCAAGCCATTCGACGACGATCAGCGATACCCAGCAGGGGGGCTGGTCGTCGCTGCGTGTCACACTAAGCGAGATTGCTGGCTAGGTCGATGTTGCGTCACAAAATTGGTGACGCTTCAGCGATCTCACTTAGTGTGACGGGGGCTTTAGAGTTTGTAACCCTTATCACTCCTCTCCTGCCCAATCTTCTAAGAGAACACAGAGCACAGCTGATCTTTGATGTGGTCATAAATCAGCTTAAAACATTGCTCAGGAGAAGAGAGATAAGGGTCACAGACCTGGCAGAGCAGCTCACTGACGGATTCGACTAATAAATTCTGCCGTCTTTTACGTACTCTGGGTTACCCATGTTTCTGTAGAAACCAAATGGACCAAAAATTTTAATGAAACCCAAATTCAAAAATTAATCCTGAAGTATAAGCGTTTTGATACACTGCAGAAGGGAAAAACATTGTTGAAAGCGCAGTGGGAGGAGAAGTGACTTGTCCAAAAGGCAGGTCCCCAACAGCAGCCCACCCCCACTCAGTTAGACTGACAGGTCTCTGTTTATAGAAAGAGAAGTCAGTCTAGCTCAGCAGGCAGGGAGAAGGATGAAGGAAAACACATCTCTTTGTCCCAAGTCACACTTTCAACTATGTTTCCTACTTCCACCTTGTCTCCTTACAACTCTTGATAAGCTGCTACATTTCAGAGCAAAAACATAGATATTAAGAATGCAGAAACCAGTCTCGGATTCATACAACCTTCGGTTTGAGCAACATAAATCAACGAATATGTTCTCTTTAAGTGGAACAATCACTCGACTCATTCTGACCAAGCCACAGGCAACAGTAATCAGAGCCTGGCAGCATGATTGCCGCGACGTACGTTTTTCTCTGGAACTCTTTGACGTTTCAAAGGAAACATAATTTGAAAAAGCCCTGAGCCAGCTTCTCCTCGCTCCACTCCAGGTGATTGACAGGTCTCTCCCAATGTACACACATAGGAAAGACCTATTAATCAACTAGAGCTATGAGAAGAGAAGCTGGACGGGGAGGTGCTGGACTAGTCATGTCTTTTCCTATGATCACCCTCTATTTAAACTATGTGTTACTGAAATGTCGCAGTGTCTCAGAGAAAAACATACCCGAATTCTGGACAACCCCTGTACGAAAGTCTTCTCGCCTATTCGTAAAAATAACATATAGTTTAAACACAACTTTCTAACACAAAGATCCTTACGCATTAGTTTTTGACATTAGACTGTGACTCAATTACAACACTTCCCTTAAAGGGGTTTTTCCACATTTAGAAAAGTGAACCAAAAATAATCCCTCTGTCATGTAAAAAAAAAAACCACAAAACTCAGCCACTACTCTGGTCTCAGTGTTTTAGCTGCAGTGGTGGCCTTATGATGATAGCTCACATTACCGTTGCAGCCAATCACTGAGCTCAGCGGCTCGGCAGATGTAGACACAGACACTAATGAAGTGCCGGCGATGGACCCGAGGAGGGTGAACATACCGTATACGTCCGGCCAATTCTTGTGCTTCTTACCTCGGAGATGCTGCTATGGAAAAACTCCACAATCCTTCTCCCGTCCAGGGCAGAAATAAAGCGGAAATGTGCAGATGTCGCCAAGTGGAACGGAATCTGGTTGTCTTCAGCTAATTTCTGAAATAAACTTTTGGAAGGGTATAATATCGGCAGTGCCATCTGAGGTTTAGGACTGCTGGAAACAAAAAGGACAGAGCAGACAGTTAGGTCTCGCATTAGATCCAGATAATGCATTTATTCTTTCATTTACCAGTTAGTCTAAAAATCCTCGTTGGTACACATCTTATCTCATCCAATCCAGAGCTTAAAGGGTCTACATCATCAGACAAGCCTTTTCAGAATGTAGCCCTCGGGATGATAAGATGACCTCCCTTAGTTCGCAGTTTGCTAGGACAAGCTCCGGCAATGCCACCTTTTTCCTTCAGAGGACCTGTCGTATTACATGGGGGCCTTTCATGTGAATGGCCGTACTTGTAATAGATGTTTCTGGTACCTTGACCGCGATCCTCTAAGAGATCCATGACAAGGTATTTCCTTAGTATTACATAGGTGAGAGAACCTTTGGCAAGTTCCGATACCTTGTAGTAACTCCATCACCTGTGCAATTCTAAGGAAATCCTGAAAACATGACGTGTTGGAGGCCATGAGGTCTGGAGTTTGGGAAACGCTGCTTTAAACTGATCCTTTGGGTTATTCCCAATCCTGAAAGGCAATTAAAGAGTAAATACACTTTCATTTTTGTTTTAATAATTTCGGCCAGCATTGAATGTTATGAAACCTTGCAAAAAAACAGTATTGTGTGTCTTTATTCATGTAAAAATAAAAATTTGTGCAAGTGGCTTCCAAATCTTTGCTTTTCACCAGTCAATTTACCTTCCTTCAGAAGCTCCACGGATATCGGAACCTACTCATTTAGAGTACAGATGATGGCAGTGATGGGTCAGCTCAGCACTTGTTTCCTCCTCTGTGTTGTGCTCCTGCAGCAGTTTATCCCTAGAGTTATGAGACGCAGGTGATGAGCTGACCCATTACTGCCATCATCTGTACTCCAAATGAGTAGGTTATGATATCAATGTAACTGAAGACAGGTGGAAAAGCAGATATTTGGAAGCCACTTACATGCAATTGTTTTTTGCAGGAATGAAGACAAATTTCAAAGCTTTCAAAGACAAACATTCACAACTCTCCAGAAAAGAATAAAAAAAAAAAAACAACAAAAATAATCAAACAAAAGTTTAGTTGCTCTTTAAATAATATATCCCAAATTTCTCGTGGACTGCTGGACTTATTGAAATATGTTAAACTAGCCGCACAGTCCGTAGTGAGTTTTATAATGCATTTAAAGGGAATATGTAACCATGTTTTTGCCATATAATGAGCATGATGTAGGGACAGAGACTCTTACTTGCTGGTCTGCATGTTGTCAATTTGATAAAAATCAATGTAGATCTAGCAGAGCCGAGAATACTGAGCCCCGTATAACCCGCCCACATCACTGACTGGCAGCTTTCTGCCTATGCATACAGAAAACTGCCAATCAGTGTTGGGGGGCGGGGTTATACAGAGCAGTTGACTAAGAGGCACGAGGCAGCAAGTCCTGTGGTGATAATCTCCTACTGCCAAAACACTGATTGAAACTAAACCAAGCCTAGTAAGTGACACATCACTGGAATCAGGTTATATGCCACTAAATCATGTTAGTCTGATATTATATGGCAAAAAACCTGCCGACAGATTCCATTTAATAGCATACAGTTCCCTCTTATCCAAAAAAACGAGGCCTCACTGCTGTGTATATAGACATGCATAAAATAAAAGGTCCTACCTTAGAGTCTGCTGTTGGGTTTTCTTTTCCAGAGTTTGCTCGGTGGACTTCTCATTGTTTAATGACTTTAGAATGACAATACTTTTCACATCCTGAACTGAAGTCCTCATTAACTTATAGAGTGGCAAAAAGTTACTTCTATCATTAGGTAACACAAAGAAAGCAGTGACCATAAAGGAGTCCAAAATGAATCGGAGTACGTGACTGTCCTGAAGCCACTGCTCACCGCCAGTGTAGCGGTCGGCGGGATGAACGACGACAGAGGAGATAGGAATCCTGCTCAGTCTAAAGGAGTTGTACGAATAGTCAGCCATACTTTTATCCTGACAGATCGTATGGAAATCAATTCCGATTAGGACCATATCTTGTGGTGTGAGAACCAGCCACACCGGACACGACTTACCTAAATTCTGCTCAGAAACGTCATGTTTAGGGAAACGGATGCAAAAATCGGAACCCAACTTGGTATTCAAAAATGGAAGACCTTCCAGCCTTGAATGGTCCTCTTCACAGTAAAACAGACACACCGGGAAATATCCCCGCACTTCACAGTCTACTAGATGAATCTGATGTTTCTCAATGAGATGTTGGAAAAACTCTTGGACTCCAATCCCATGCAGAGCAGAAGAGTCGTGGGGCAAAGTCGGACATTTTTGTGACTGCAAACAAGAGCAAAACTCTTCCAAATTCGGAGCATCTGCCAAAATAATGACAAATTCTTCTCCGTTTCTCACACTCAATGCCAGGCAGCTTCCTGGAACGAGGAAAGTCATTTCACTTAGATCTTCATAATAATAATAGCCAACGAGTTTCATTATGGAAGGATGGAAAATATGCTGGTGAAGTTGGTCACTGCGCATCTCAAACAAGACAAGTATGGTATCAGTTACCACAAGGCATGACAGAAATTGTCTAATGCCGCAGTCTCGCCGGAGATGGACTGAGAAGTTCCAGAGAACTCGTATAATGCTGACACTGGGGTCTTCTGAAAGAGGTCTACTGGAAAAACTCTGGTCTCTTTCATGGAGTCCCATTTCAAAATAGCCATCCCCTGGCTCACAACTTCTGGGATCGGCTCTTGGATTATCCGTCGTTTCCATGACCCCCGCTAGATGTTGCTTTGGTTTTAATGCTTGGGCAATGGATGTAGAAAGGTAAGGGATGAAATCTTCATCCGTGATAGAATAGGAAACGCAAGGGATAGGAAATCGAGAGCTGTAAAGATCTGTTACTAATGGGGTTTCCTCTTCTACGTGGCTGGAAGGACCAAACATAACATATCAAAATCAATAATTTTAGAAATGAGGGGAAAAAATACAACATACACAAAATATATCCATTTTACAGAGGTTATCGGCTGTAAACAAATTCATTTTTACTAGAAGGGTCCATTGATAAGTGGATCAGAGGATGTTTTGCTGCCGGCACTTTCAGCGATCTGTGGGCGAGCTTGGTAGTACACGTGGCCATTCACATTATAAAAAGTAGGGAGATTGCTGAAAAAACAATGAATGAACCGTTCATCTTGTGAGTAGGGTTGAGCATTCCGATACATTGGATTTCAGGTATCGGAAGTAAGTCTATGGGAACAAAATATCGGAATTACATTTTTTTTTTAATTCCGATATTTTGTTCCCATAGACTTACATTGGATTTCAGGTATCGGAAGTATCGGAATGCTCAACCCTACTTGTGAGTGACTGGTGCATTGTACAGTTACACTGGCTGAATAGCTTTCCTTGGAGCGTTCGTTTCTTCATACTCGGCCGATCTAGCTTAAAAATCATTGTTCTCTGCAGCACATGGTCCTGAGAAAAACAGAAAAAGTGCTACCGAGAACAATGATATTTTATGCACACAAAACCAATGTGTTGACAACAGTTATGGAACGGTGTTTGGCCTTTTATTAAAAGCTCGTCAATATGCTGCTATCTATCCGATCGGCAGTGGTTTAACAGCAGAGGATCGGCCAGTCTAAATGCATCCTAAGGGTACGTGCACACGTTCAGTATTTGCAGCAGAAAAAGCTGCATAAAATATGCACATTCTTTGATCCATATTCATTTGAATAGTTGAAAAACGCAGACAGAATTCACACGCTGCAGATCTGAAATCGCTGCAGATCCTCAAAAAGAAAATATAAGCAACTTACGCATGAGATTTCAAAAATCTCATTCACTTTGCTGAGACCGTAAAATGCTGCTTTTATGCTCAGAAAAAACGCAAAGTGTGGACATCCCCTTAGATGGCTTAATGCTTCCCGCTGTGGACAATTTTCACTCCATGTCTTGAAACAGCCATACCTTTTGTTTTTTGACATAGACATATGATGGCATGTGTTTTGTATTACAATGTGAAGAGACTGAATGACTATTTTAATTTTTTATTTTATAAAACAACAGTACACAATATATATTTTACCTGCCTTCTCAAAATTCTCAAGTCAAGGGTAACATCTGTATTCAGTGAAGACAAGTTTTCTCATTACCGAGCTAAGAGATAACAATTGCTGCTCATAAGATTCTATGGAGAAAGGAGTAAGCAAATGGGAGGAGCTCTGCCTCAAGCTCCTCCCTCTCTCCATAGAATATTATGAGCAGCAACTATCATCTACCTCAATAATGGGAAAATATGTCTTCACGGACTGATTTTACCTTTAGAATTTTGAGAACAATCAGTCCAGGAGGAGAAAGATGCAGATTGCTCTGATTAGCTATATTACAAAGTTGCTTATTTTTATGAGTACTATTGATTTATTAATTAAAAATTAAACAATGGTTACTTTTGCTAACGTAATTTAAAAAAAAAAAAAGACCTCACCTGATCAAATTAAGATTTGTGTTGTTGTTTGGAAAAGAGTCGTCAGATGTAGTTTGCTGCTGAAAAAAATAAAAATAAAAATCATGCCAGTCACCAAAGCATATCACCCACAAGTAGGGAACATCATGTGATGATATCTCACCCCAATAGGGGATATATATTTATATATTGTGTATTTGGTCATTTATTTTAGAAGCAAAAATCCCAAATTGGAGCAGAAGACTGGAAAGAAGAATATGTAGCGTACATCATTTGATTGAAATATCTATATATGCAAGTCCAATATATTTCCTTCATTACTAAAGCTGGCCATACAATTTAGATACCAGTCGTCCAAAAGCTTGTTTAGCCCACATCTCTCTCTGTAGAGCCTTATTATGTATGCAGACATGGCTTGGTCAAACATGTACATGGGATAGGGGCACAAGCTGCTGCTAGATTACTGTGGCATGTGGACAAAACGATCAGGCAATGTGAAAACCAACTGCCTAACCTTTCTCTCATCTGACCCATCTGCTGTCAGAGAGCAAGTCCCACCAAATTCTTTGGAATGGCCAACACTATACTAACCTGTATTGCCAGCTTTAGAGTACATAAAAAAAAATAGCGGCAATTAGGACGTTTGATTAGAATGCAAAGCAACTGAAAAACAGGAGAAAAGCTGGAAGCCACATAGTGATTGCACCCACCCACATAACCAAAATATGCAGAAGCCTAGAAATAAAAGTGCACTGCTAGGAGTAGGGCGAGTGTGACTTTTTCCCACGTGAAATGCAGATATAAAGACAAAGTTAAAAGAAAAAAAAATGTTGTGAAAAGTGTATTGTAGCTCTGCTAGTAGGATGGACAGTGTCCGGAATATCACCTCTGTGCTTTGTCCCCCATCATGTAAGGAATGCTGAGCTCCGCATTTTTGCTGGGAACTTGGGCGGTCAATGTGTGTCAAGCTACCGGAGAATTTGCCGATTGAGGACTTGTCTAAGAAACACAAAACGATCAATCATTTGTAAGAGTCACATCCTGGACACCAAACAGAAATAGGAAAATGGTGATATATTTACAGGCAGTCATTTCTTTCCATTTGTAGGTCAGCAAAGTGCTCTATGATAGAAGGTACGTAGTGCATTGTCACTGATGGCAATGTTCTGCCCAATCTCCGTCACGTAAGAGATGCTGGGTCTTATACACAATTATCAGGCGCTTAATATATTTCATGATTCACTTTATTATTAAACATCCACAGTGCTGTCGGCCAGTCCAAAAGGTCAATAAACATGAATATTTAAGACAGTGTGGTTTTGTCCTAGAAGATTAGCTGATTAGCTGTGTGCAGAATTATAGGGCAACTAAATGAAACATGTGAATTTTTCCCATCTTAGTTGTTTATTTTCATCTGTTAAAGTGAGAATAATAACAAAACTACTCAAAATAAACAAAAATAAAAATTCCCCCAAAAATATATCAGTCGCCAAGATTTCCTCCCTTCTTTTCAATAACAGTCATAAGTTCAGCACATGGAGTCAGTCAAATTCTTCATCTGTTGACCATCAACTTTTTAGGCAGCACCAACCACAGCTTCCCAGACACTGATCAGAGAGGTGACTGTTCACCTTCACTGTAATTCTCACGTTTAATCCCTTTTTGACATTAGTCGTAATATTCCGTCCATGTGACCTGGGCCTATTTGACCACGGACGGATTATTACGTCTCCGTGATCGCATGCGCATTCGGGTGGTGTGCAGGCGATCGCAACCGGGTGTCAGCTGATTCTGAAAGCTGACACCAGGCACTTTTAATCACTGAAATGCTGCGACTGAATGAAATTGCAGCATTTTGGGAGTCGGCAGAGGGCTGACAGCCCCTCTGCCTTTGGATCGGAGACCCTGCGGCGTGCCGTGAGGTTCCGTTCGTTGCCATGCTGACCCGATCGCAGCCTTGGTGACCCGATGTAGTCATGACGACATGCAGGTTACCAGACCTAGAAAACTTGCTGATCATGCCCAGTGCATGATGAGCAAGTTTGTCTGTCAGTGCAGAGCTGACAGTTTCTACAGCATGGGGATGCTGCGGCATCCCCATGCTATAGAAGCGATCAGCTTGCAAAAAAAATGATAGGCCCATAGTGGGACGAAGTAAAAACTAGTAAAACAATTCTTTTAAAGAATTGTAAAAATATTTTTTTAAAAAATTCTAAAGATATTGTATCTCTAAATAAATATTTGAATGAAAAAAAAAACAAAACAATAAAAGTACACATATTTGGTATTACCACGTCCGCAATGACCCGACCTATAAAACTGTCCCACTAGTTAACCCCTTTAGTGAACACCATAAAGAAATAAATAAAAAAACAAGGCAAAAAACAATGCTTTATCACCATACTGCTGAGCAAAACGCGATAAAATAAAAGACGGATATAAATAAAAATGGTATCCTTGAAAACATCATCTTGCCCCACAAAAAACAAGCTGCCATACAGCTCCATCAGCGGAAAAATAAAGTTCTAGCTCACGGAATAAAGCGATGCAAAAATAATTATTTTCTCTATAAAATAGTTTTTATTATATAAAAGCGGCAAAATATAAAATAAACATATAAATGAGGTATCGCTGTAATCGTACTGACCCGAAGAATAAAACTGCCTTATCAATTTTACCACACACGGAATGGCATAACCTCCCTCCCCCCATCAAAAAAAAAATTCCTGAATTTTTGTTCATTCCGCCTTCTAAAAATTGTAATAGAAAAAAAAAAAAATCAAAAAATGTCACGTGCCCGAAAATGGTACCAATAAAAAATGTTAACTCGTCCCGCAAAAAACAAGACCTCACATGACTCTGTCGTCCAAAATATGAAAAAATTACAGCTCTCAAAACGTGGTGATGCAAAAATAGGGATTTTTGTGTACTCACCGTAAAATCCTTTTCTCCGAGACGCTCATTGGGGGACACAGACCATGGGTGTTATGCAGCTGCTACTAAGAGGACACTAAGCTAATACACAAAGAAATTGGCTCCTCCTCCGCAGTATACACACTGTGCTGGCTCTATCCTGAACCAGTTCGGTGCAAAAGCAGTAGGAGATAATTAACATCATATCAAAGTACGATCATTCACATAATATTAGAGAGCAGCGCCTGGAATGAAAGAGACAAGCAGAAGTCGTTAGACTAAAAGGGTGGGTGCTGTGTCCCCCAATGAGCGTCTCGAAGAAAAGAATTTTATGGTGAGTACACAAAAATCCCTATTTCTTCTTCGCCTCATTGGGGGACACAGACCATGGGACGTCCCAAAGCAGTCCATGGGTGGGAAACAGCACAACAGCTGGAACATTATGTACCCAACGATTCATCTGGCCTACAGATGTGCTACTGTCGATTGCAGAATTTGTCTGCCAAGGGCAGCATCAGAAGAGGCTTACGAATGAATGTTTAACTAATGTGAGATGACTGGACCAAGTTGCAGCTTTGCAAACTTGCTGTACCGACGCCCAGAGCCGAATGGCCCAGGAAAAAAACCCCACTGACTTAGTGGAGTTTACCTTGAGGCTCGCAGAGATAGGCGACCTCTGACACGGAAAGCTTCTTGAATTTGGAGAGCGGACAAATCTGGCTACTGGGGCTTTAAAAGCAGGTAGGCCTTTTCTGTGTTGCTCTGGAAACATAAACAGGGAAACGGATTTTCGGAAAAGGCGCTATTCTGGCAATGTATATCCTGAGTGCTGCCACCGACTCCAGAGTGTGGAGGGCTTTTTCAGTGTGATGAACCGGAGCTGGGCAAAACGAGGGCAAGACTATGTTGTCATTCAGATGAAAAGAAGAAGCGACCTTAGGCAAGAAGGCCAGAGATGACCTTAACACTACCTTGCCCTGAAAGGCCAGAATGGGGATTTGCAAGACAAAACTGCCAATTTCGAGATTTGGATGATGGCTGTTACAGCCAAAAAAAATGAAACTTTCCCAGAAAAAAAGAGTGAGTGATGAGTCCTGTAGGAGTTCAAAGGGGGACCCTATGTAAGGCACCTGAGACCGGAATAAGATCCGAAGGCTCCCAAGGCATCCTGTAAAAAAAAAGGAACAAGGTGCGACACTCTCTATATGAAAGTCTTAACCGGAGATTTGGAAACTAGTCTTCGCTGGAACAGGCCGGATAGGGCTGAAACTTGGCATTTGAGAGAAAATAGTGCCAGGGTGGAATCTAATCCTGCCTGAAGAAAACTCCAAAACGGACGAAATAAAAAATACAAGTGGCGAACATCCGTGGTTCTTTTTTTTTTTTTTTTTTTTTTTTTTTTACATCTTCTCAAGAGAATAAAGGACCTTCCAAATACGATGGCAAATACGCATGAAGGTAGGTTGCCGAGTGTTGATCATGGAAGACTCTACTTGTAGCAAGAAACCATCCTGGGTTAGGATCCGGGATTAAATGGCCCGGCCGTGAAACTCAGCACTCTCGCGTACTGGCGGTAAATGGGCCCGAGAGAGGAGGTCAGGACAGTCCAGTAACCGCTAGGGAATGTCTGCGACTATAGTTCCGCACACACGCTTGGTGTGACCAGTCTGGTGCGATGAGAAACAACGGAATACCCTCCGCCCTGATCTTTTGGATGATCCTTGGGATGAGCGTATGCGGCCCAAAAAATGAAAGGGATGCAAAATTGGTGCCACTGAAGCACCGGCGTATCTGCACAGATGGCTGATGGGTCTAGGGACCGAGCAACGAAT
>VIAB01001143.1:181325-196312 GCA_009801035.1 Oophaga pumilio | reverse complement strand
TACAGCGCCCCCTAGGTGCCACATTAGTCACTACACCACAGCAGGAACCTCGTAAAGTCCGTAGAAAGCCATCCTAAATAGAGAATGTGGCCTCACCAAGTAAGGAATCTGTGCTGATCGTCTAATAACTATATACTAGAGAGTTGCACATATTGCATTTGTTATCATGCAGTACGAAGAACGTTGCAGATCTATAAGTTGGTGGGTATATACTGCTGGGGTGGAGCTAACCCTTTTTTTGCATAGTGTCAACCTCCTAGTGGCAGCAGCAAACACCCATGGTTACCTGTGTCCCCGAATGAAGCGAGAGAGAACTATTAATTTATTTTAGTCACTTATATAGTACCATCCTATTCCGTAGTGCTTTGCAGATATCATCGCTGTCCCCATTGGGGCTCACAATCCAAATTCCCTATCAGTATGTCTTTCCAGTGTGGGAGGAAATCACCAAAACCCACGCAAACACGGGGAGAACATATAAACCCCTTGCACGTTACCCTTGAGGAAATTTGGACCTGGGACCCCAGCGCTGCAAGGTAAGAGTGTTAACCACAACTTTTAATATGTGCACATTGCACTGGGATCATCACTCCACTCCTCCGTCGTGAGCACTGACAATGTAGGAATGTTGGTTTATGTGCATGATTAAATATATGGGGTTTCTAGGTTCATTATATAACTATTTTATTTACATTTGGATTGAGATGTGTTTGCGTACCTGCGAGACTTTGTTGTTGCCGAGATCTAAATTGACGAGAGAATACAACTTATTTAGTCCTTTGAGGCTCTCAAGAAGATTACCAGATAAGTTAAGTGTTTTAATGTTGCCGATCTTCGAATGAACTCCTTCCAGTAGGGAAAGTTTGTTATAGGAAAGATCCAAGTGAACCAAGTTGTACAAGTACTAAATAAGGAGGGAAGAAAATATTAGACAATCGTTTTATTGTTAGACAAGTCCCCTTCTGTAATCTGCATGTTAAAAGATTATCCTCCACCCCAAAAAGAACAATTATCCCATATTCAAAAGGTAAGGGATAAACGTACTAATCTCGCTGGAGGTTAGACCGCCGGGACCCCCAGTGACTCCGATGGGGTTTAGAATAACGAGAAAGGGGCTCGACAGCCCCATCCTGAACGAAGCAGAAATGCACCGAGCTCAGCGGACAAGGAGCGAGCGTGCACACCTCCACGCCATTTAGGAAGGGGCTACAGAGCTGCATTCTCGGGTTTTAAAGCCCTGATCCTGTTGGTCCCAGCAGACCGACCTTAAGCAATTAGCAAGACATTCCCTATCCCATGGCTAGGGGATAATTTTGTGTTAACTTGTGTAATTCCCATGGCTTATTGGATTGAGTAAATTGCTGGCCTAGGAGGAGTATGCCAAAGGGTGAGGAACAGATTTTTAATTTTGCCCATGTAAATCCGTTTTGATTGGTGGTTTGCTGGATGTGAGTATGGTATGAGGCAACTTACCTGTAAATTCTCTATTGAGCATATGTGGTTATGACTCAAAGCCAGAAATTCGACTTGTGGAGTCAGTTTCTGCAAAGAAAGCAAACAATTAAACCCATAAAACTAAATATATAGATGTAAAAAAGCTCACTACACACCTGGGAATGCTTACCACTGAATCATCTATAGAAGGGATCTGGTTGTGGCTCATATCAACCGTGGTCAGGGCGCTCCATTTAGGAACCACAGCGGTGATGGGACAATCTGAAGACGTGCCTTCTGCCACCCAGTTATCAAATTCAAGAGCTTCTGGGACCAAGATGTCCTGAAATGAGCCAAAACCTGGGCACTTTAGATGCCAGCACACAACACGTTTTAAAAATGTTCCTGTTGCATAAAGAATATTTAATAATGTCTTTGTCTGATATATATGAAGATACAAGAAGCAAATACTAGGGCTCTGTACGGGTATTAAGCAGCTGTCAGAACATGCCTAGTTGGTTTCACCACAGTTGAAGCCAGGCAGACTGCGGACACCCACTGATCCATTGTTAAATTGCAATGGGTATCACCCATAATATTAGGAGCTGTGAAATCCTTAACAAAAACTCTCTTTATAAGGGCCACCATTCTCCTTATATAACTGTAGACTGAACGATCTAATAGCCGACAGCCATCTCCATCACGGATAGGAGCAGTCAACGTGTATGAGAGACCCATTGCTAGACTCATCATGGCATCATATCTCCTGGAGAGCAAAAAGGTCAGCCGCTGGAATTCGACAGGTCCGATCCTTCTCTCCCCTGACATCACCTGTCTCCCATACATTAGACTGTCGATATTGGATGATTTTAGTCCAATGAGTATGGAAGCCTTTAATCTGCACGGAAATAGGGCTTCACACATCACCATACAACCTTCAAGTTGTACCATGACACCCACAGAATTGTACGTGCAACTTTGCCTTTTGTGGATTAATTAAATCTATTATAGCTCAAATCTGGAACAGATTTCTCATGCTGTGCATGGACAGCCTAAAATGTGTCAAATTCATTAAATGGGGTTTGGCTTCCCTTGGTGTACAAGTCTGCACACACGTTGTGATTGCAGAATTGCGAATGCTCAGTGCACACTGTAAACACGTAACCACAAATAATGCAGTCACCTGCCAACTAGACGTACGTGTGATTGAGGCCAGACACGTCTAGTCGACCCAGCACCGGGAGAATCCCTACAGCGTGCGCACTGTGATAGCAGACTTGTACCCAAAGGCCAGACAATCCCTTAAAGTATTGTTCCTACTATTGATTTGGAGCACGTGACTCCAGTGGGCTTCTGAACAGGACTAACCTAGAAAATATCAGTCTTGATGAATTGCCCCCTTGCTGTGCTTCTTAAGCTTTGTGCATAAGGCCTTTAAGTGCGGGAGAAATCTGCTGGATGGGAATTACTTTGCAGCGGCTTCTCGGAGCTCCGTACAGAACTTGTGCCCCCCAAATACATGACTAACAACCTTTTACTGTGTAACAACAGAAAAAGCAACAAAAACAAAATAGGTTGATGGAAAAAAAAAAACCAGCATTAACTGAATTTAGCACCTTTAATGAAGATGTTGAAAACTGAACTGTCATGGTTGCCAGTGTCTTCTTGCAAGAGGTGAATCCCTTGATAAGTTTGGCATCAGAATGGCAGATCTGAAAAACATAATGAGCGTGATAAGTGAACACTGTGCTTACAGAGAAGACGAGAGGGGCCGGGCACATCCTGGAGGGGGGATTCATTATCTATGCTGAGTTGCTGACTACATAAAACAGAACGCAGCTTCAGGGGATTCTGGTGACTGTCAGCTGCTTCACGTGATAGATGAGCTGGAGCGTTATTCACCGGGCGGGGGGCCATCAGCGCTGTCTGAAGACACGGGAAAACTAAATCTGACACTTTCTTAGAAAAGGGAAATATTACCAGGAAGGTTAAATGAAGTTTATGCGCAGCGCAGAGCGCCTGCTACCTCTCTTAGGAGCTGTTCACACAAGTCCAGGAGTTATTTTTGGGTCCATTTTGCGATCAGACAATAAGGGCCCATTCATTCAAAGAGAACCTGTCATGTCATTTTAGCAACTAAACTGTCCCCAGTGTGGTGTTAGTGATGTAATGTTAAGAACACAATTTTTTTTCTCGATCCAAACGGCGCCATAATCCTCTCCAAAAATCACTTTGTATAGTTATATAGTACCTGCTCATTCAGTCATAGGGGTGGGCTACACTTTCTTTCAGTCACTGGCTCGTCATACTGTCAACGCCCAAGCACTCAGGTTTGTCATATTGTCGATACCCACACGCTCGGATCGATGTTCTGGAGCGTGTCGACGTCGTGGGAATCTGCTCTAAAATCCCACGCTTGTGCAGTGTCGAGCGGCTCCCTGCGCTTGCGCAGTGTTGAGCACTTTCACGAACATGCGCAGTGACGAGCACCTTCACAGGATGCGCAGTGTTGAGCACCTTCACGAGCATGCGCAGTGACGAGGGTGGTCATAGAGCCGGTGACCGGTGAATGCACACATAGTCAATGAACCTGGGTACGTACATCAAGATTCAGCGCGCGGGGAGCCACTCAAAACTGTGCAAGCGCGGGATTTTAGAGCAGATTCCCACGACGTCGACACACTCCAAAACATTGATCCAAGCGTGTGGGTATCGACTATATGACGAACCTGTGACTGAAAGAAAATGGAGCCCGCCTCTTTGACTGAATGAAAAAGTACTATATAACTATATAAAGTGTTTTTTGAAGAGGATTATGGCACTGTTTGCATTGAAAACAACGTCCTTGTGATGCACATTGTATCGCTAAAACCACACTGGGGACAGTTTAGTTGCCAAAAATGACGTGACAGGTTCTCTTTAAATGGGAACGAAGAGTCCTGAATTTTTTTCTATTTGCTATACTATTTTAAACCAGAAGAAAAAACATATTTGAATAACTTTCGTATCAGGTTCAAAAAATGGATAGTAACTAGTAAAATGACAGTCTATTGGAAACGGATAATAGCGGATGGTCATCAGTTATTTCATCCGTTAACGGATCTGCTCTTTAGCGGTGTGCATGCCCAGAACATCAACGGGGCTCAGAGACACCTCTAGGAAAACAGATCCCTTACAAACAGATGTAAAAACAGATGGAGAGGAAATAAAAAAAAAATAAAAAACACATAAAACACCCCCACACACACAAGCTCTTTAAAGATTAATCCATTTGAGAATGCCAATTTTGGTTTCCACTTCTGATTTCTTTAATAAACAATGTATCGATTACAAATGATTGACAACTGCACATGTGAACAGAGCCCAACCTGAAAGTATCTTTATATACAGAAAGCCCAGGATCCATCAGGTAAGCAGAACAAGCAGTCGTCTCCATACCCCTGCGCTGCAGCGACTGTCACAGCACCATCTACACGGCTCAGCCAGCGACTGGTACTGCAGCCTAACACACTGATTGTGTTGGGTAGTACACAGGATAAGTGCTGATCACGGGTTGATGGGGGAGAGGTCCCACCATTGAACTCTTACTGATCCTAAGGCTTCACTCACATCCACATATTAAAAAAAAAATAGCTCCAATATTCATCCCGAAAAGTAGGACAAGTATCATGTGTATGTCATTCTGTATGTCATGCCAGTGCTATGTGAAAGTGAGATTTTTTTTTTCCTCGCCTAGCATCCGTATGCAGTGCGGTTTTAACATATTTGACATATTATAACACTCTATTTAAATCAAATTTAGTTCTCAACTAATAAAGCAATCTTATATAAAGATATAGATGATAGTAAGATATTAGACTTATAATACATAAATCTATTCCATTATCTATCTATTCACTTATCTAATATAAAGAGAATAGATAGATATCCTGCAGATAAATAATTTCACAACCCACCTGTGCAGTATAAGTTTGCACCCTTTATTGCCTTTCATGTGCAGCTTATTCTACAGCTGTTTAGGCTTGTTTAACCTAATAAATTAAAAAAAAAATGACATGGGTTCCCCCCTATTTTAGGAAACCAGCAAAGGCAAAGCAGACTGCTGCAGGCTTATACTATCAGGCTGGGAAGGTCCATGGTTATTGGGCCCTTCCCAGCCTAAAAATACCACCCTGCAGCCACAACAGAAGTGGAGCATCATACGAGTTGCCTCGCTCTTCCCGACTCCCCTGGTGCGGTAGCAATCAGGGTAACGGGGCTTGGGGTTGAGGTCAGCTGTGAATTGCCCAAAAACACAGCTGACATCAAGCCCTGGTGCTAGTAATAGAGAGGTGTCTATCACCTCACACCCCCATTATTAACCCAGTACTAATAAGTAAAAAACACACAAATATACTTCATTAAAAAAAAAAAAAAAAAACACTCCCTGACACTTTACCTGGTTGGGCGCCGGCCTCCTGTGTCATAACAACTGTACAAGTGTCCAGGGAATGCGAGTGCAAACACTGCTGGAAGGGCGATGGCACAGGAGGTGATATATACACGGGGGGTGGTGGGGAGGGAGGTTGTGAACTTTCAGGATGAGAGGGGGTTGTCTTAATAGTGGACAACCCCTTTAAAATGTCATTTCAGGACTTATACACCAGTACCAGCGTCCCCTATGTGATGTATATGCACCAGTGCCAGCGTCCCCTACGTGATGTATATGCACCAGTGCCAGCGTCTCCTACGTGATGTATATGCACCAGTGCCAGCGTCTCTTAAGTGATGTATATGCACCAGTGCTAGCGTCTCCTACGTGATTTATATGCACCAGTGCCAGCGTCGCCCATGTGATGTATATGCACCAGTGCCAGTGTCTCACACATGATGAATATACACCAGTCCCAGTGTCTCCTGTTATGATTTGGTAGCCGAGGAGGACAGCAGCAAAAATAGGCTAAGCAACCAGACACCCAGATAGGTTGGTAACTAGCGGATTGCAGACCCCTAAACTGACAGCACAACTAGAAGTAGCCGTGGGACATGCCTACGGTGCCCTGGACGCCTCGACACAGCAGGAGAGCTATCCAAGCCTAAAGAGAGAAAGGGGAAAGCTAACTGCCCCGGAGTAGACCCCCAAAGGAATAGGTAGCCCCCAAACATATATTGGCGGTGATACAAGATGAAATGCAACACAGGCAGAAAATAGAGCAAGCAAATGCTAGGGCCCAAACTGTCTAGATAGAACAGGACAGGAAGGAATACTGTCTGCAATCCAGCAAAAACACTTTGAAAAATTCCAACACGTCTGATATGCAAAAATACTGAGACCACACGATCTCTCCCCCGCTAGATCAGAACTCTGGTGTGAGCTGGTAGCAAACCAGCAGACGCAGAAAAAACAGGGAACTGAAAATACATAAACTGTCTCTGGTAGTAAATCGACAGATACTGAAGCAACAGGGAACTGAAAATACATAAACAGTGGCAAATGAGAAACAGGGTCCAGCGCAGGCCCCCGCAAGGGAACCTGGCTGTACCAACACCAGCAGAGCAAAAACTGCAATAGACAAAAGGGATAACAAAAGCCACAGAAATAAACAGCAAATAACTTATCTGAAAGTTTCAGGACAAAGCAGGAAGCAAGCTGACTTCCAAAAGGGACCAGGGAGAAACAAATCACCGGCAAGGATCATTGGAAGGGTGCTCACTTATATCTCCCCAGTCAGTAGTACCTGATTGCCACTCATCGCCGCCAGGTGAAAGACTTCTGTTAGCCCAGGGTTCCCCAACTCCAGTCCTCAAGGCCCACCAACAGGTCATGTTTTCAGGATTTCCTTAGTATTGCCCAGGTGATAATTGCATCACCTGTGCAAAACAAAGGAAATCCTGAAAACATGACCTGTTGGTGGGCCTTGAGGACTGGAGTTGGGGAACCCTGCGTTAGCCAACACAGCTTCATTACTATCAGCAGCCACCAGAGGGAGCCCAAACTCAGAAGTCAGATCCAGAGCGTTCACAACAGTCTCCTACATCACGTATACAGCAGTTTCAGTGTCTCCTATGTGATGTATATAAAGCAGTTTCAGTGTCTCTTACATGATGTAACAGCAGTCTCGGTGTCTCCTATGTGATGTTTATACCTCACTGCATTCATTCTATATATAATGTTACATGAGCAGCGATGAATTTCCCATTGTGAGGAGACTTGCAGTATAATATATAACTGTCTTTAGAACCTCTTATTGCTGTGATTAGTTCAATACATTAACATTGCAAAGAGTTGACTGCACTTCAGACCGACACAAACCTGGAAAAGCAGCTGCGAGCAACATCATCCATACCACCTAACATCCCAGCCTCACCAAAGAGAAGCAGGTCCAGACATCACATTAACCCCTTCATGACCAGAGGTATGTTCGGTTTTACGTTTTCGTTTTTTGCTCCCCTTCTTCTCAGAGACATAGCTTTTTTTATTTTTCCATCAATATGGCCATGTGAGGACTTGTTTTTTTGCGGGAGGAATTGTGCTTTTGAACGACACCATTGGTTTTACCATGTCATGTACTGGAAAATGGGAAAAAAAATCCAAGTGCGGTGAAATTGCAAAAAAAATGCAATCCCACACTTGTTTTTTGTTTGGCTTTTTTACTGTGTTCACTAAATGCTAAAACTGACCTGACATTATGATTTTCCAGGTCATTACGAGTTCATAGACACCAAACATGTCTAGGTTCTTTTTTATCTAAGTGGTAAAAAAAAATTCCAAACTTTGTTAAAAAAAAACCATTTTCCGATACCCGTAGCGTCTTCATTTTTCGTTATCTCAGGTTGGGTGAGGGCTTACTTGTTGCGCGCCGAGCTGAGGTTTTTAGTTATACCATATTGGTGCAGATACGATCCTCTGATCGCTCGTTATTGCATTTTAATGCAATGTCGCGACGACAAAAAAACCATAATTCTAGCATTTTGACTTTTTTTCTCGCTACGCCGTTTAGCGATCGGGTTATTTTTTTATATTGATAGATCGGACGATTCTGAATGCGGCGATACCAAATATGTGTAGGTTTGATTTTTTTTTTTACCGTTTTATTTTGAATTGGGCGAAAGGGGGGCGATTTGAACTTTTTTTTTTTTATATTTTTAAAAACATATTTTTTCACTTTTTGCATGCTTCAATAGTCTCCATGGGAGACTAAGAAGCTGCCATAACCCGATCGGCTCTGCTACATAGAGGCGATGATCAGATCGCCTGTATGTAGCAGAATACCTAACTTGCTATGAACGCCGACCACCGGGCGGCGCTCATAGCAATCCGGCAGTGACAACCATAGAGGTCTTCAGGAGACCTCTGATTGTCATGCCAACCCATTGGTGACCCATGATCACGTGACGGGGGTCACCGATGGGCGGATTTCCGGCGCGATTGCCCGAAGTGCATGTTAAATGCCGCTGTCAGCTTTTGGCAGCGGCATTTAAAGGGCTAATAGGTGGATAGCGATTCAACCCGCGGCTGTTCCGAGCACATGTCAGCTGTTCAAAGCAGCTGACATGTGCAGGGCGAGATGTGGGCTTTTCCCGCCGGAGCCCACATCAAAGGAAGGGAGTCCGACATTAGCGTACTATTATGCCCGATGTTGGAAAAAGTTTAAGCACGAGTAAAATAATGGTTTGACCAAATATACCAGGATCATTTTCAAGTTGGTAATTTTGCATTGCTGCGAATGATGTGATAAATATCCAAATGGCCCTTGGCAGAAAAAAAGTTTCCCCAACCTTACACTAGGGTAACAGCAGGCGCTTTTTTATAAAGGTTGGATAGCACCTTTAATAGCACTGCAAGTTCTCAAAAAGAAACGCAACACCCTATGAGCATTGTTACATGGAGTACTACGTACCTGTACCTGACAGAGTGACTTAAATACAGATAGATCGTATGGCAGTAAATGTTCTTGTAGATTACTTGTTCCTACAGGACCTCGGGTGCCGCTGATCTGAGGAAGAACAGAAGAAAAATCCTGGTTACTAATATACAGTTCTGCTGCTGAATAGGATCAACTGGTATTAAGAAAATCAGATGCCGCAACTTTATACCACTTACCTTTAAGTACTTGAGTCTGCAGGTAAAGTCCAGGATATGTCCCAGGTCGGTTTTGGCATCTCCGTTGATGCATGTTGGCTTGGCATGCCGTAGTAACTGTGTTATTGCGTATAACTGGAGGGGTCTCATGTGAAACACTTCACCCGCTACGAGTAACTGTTCACCTGGAAGAAAGTCAAAGTCCAATATAACCATTTTACAATGACATCCAATCAATATTAATCTTGTATTATTCATTAGTCATCAGGGCGTGCTACTCCCAGTTTCATCCGCAGACCCGAGATCACGCGGCGGCCCGATGTCACATGGAAACACTTCGCCGCTCACGTCCCCACTGGACCTGCAGCAGCTCGACACTGGCACTACAAGCAAGGAGCCATTCTCCCAGGCAACCGGGTCGGGCCTGAGTAAGCTTCATTTCCTTTCCGCATCCGATTCTTCAGATACAGGATACCGCAAGTACAAGACCCGACTGATGCTGGGGAATAAGTTCCACCATTTTATTCAGTAGGTTGAGGTTCCTATTCTTGATGGGTGATCCCATTATTCGGCCTGGATCACCATGAAGACCATCTGCATGAAGTTATTGTAATCAAGTTGTGCCGATCGGAGCAAAGAGGAAGCCACTAGCTCTATAAGCAGATCATTGTCACTGTCACTATTGACACTGGCATCAGAAAGGGAAACCGCCTGTGATTGGCGCTAGCACCAATTATAGGCGTTACTGCAGGTTGCCAGCTATGATATATAACCGATACCAGTTGATGATTTTGCCGGCTCTGATCCTCGCGCCACAAATGTACGGTGGTTTGAGGGAAACGCACTTCCTGCTGTGCCATACATGTACAGTGGATGTTGTGGGGGGCGTTAAAACTTCCCATGTTATTACTAAGAGACTGATGAACTGATTAAAAATAAAACAGTTTTTATTTTTTAACTTAACCTTTGAACAGACATTGGCTTCTAAACTGTAGGGCGCCTATTATACTATTTTCCCCTTCAACAGAGTAGAGATTCTTCACTGGGGGAGTTTATTTTTTCCCCTATATGGCACTGTCAAATCCTAAGAAGGTAGAATCATACAGGTGTGAAAAAAGTAAGAGTCCACACAGGTCTGAACCAGCTTTTCCAGTGTGATCTGGTAAAAATGATGTCTAAACCAAATTACACTGATATCTCCTCCCTCCAGGACCCCTAACTGACATTAAAGGAGGAGTGCTCTAAAGTCATCACACACAATGCTCTGGATTAGCGATGAGCGAGAACGTGCTCTGATAAGGTGTTATCTGAGCATGCTCGTGTGCTAACAGTGACTTCGGCGTGCTCAAATAATATGCTCGAGTCCCCGCGGCTGAATGTCTCGCGATTGTTCAACAGCCTCAAAATATGCAAGGATTGCCTAACAAACAAGCAATCCCTGCATGTGTTGCAGTCGTCTAAGAGCCTCGGAGACTCAAACATATTTTTTGAGCACGCCGAAGACACTCGGTAAGCCCCCGAGCATGCTCAGATAACACCTTATCCGAGCATGTTTGCTCATCACTACTCTGGATACATCCCAGGTATCGAGGAGCTGTTCCCCAATGCCCAAGACAGATCTAGAGAATGTATGTGAGGACATTGAAGAGCAGCACTCCTCCTGTAATATAAGAATATAGATAAAAGTGATTATGCGGCCACTGGAGTATTTATGACTAATAATAGGATTAGGAAGAATACGGTTCCGATCTTATTACAACTCCTGAAGCTCCCAATCCATGTGCCATACAGCAAAGTCAAACATTCTCTGCATCACATTTACTCTGTTACATGTCTGAGAAGATCATCTTCTCATCAGTTTAATAAGTGTAAAATTACCATTATGGAAAAGCTCCTCAGCCAGAACCGCTGCAATTCCATGGATTTCCTGAAAAAACACAAAAGGATCCTTTGTTACCGGCCAAGCACATGACATTCAGACGGTCAGACGTCAATTTTACAGACGGAAATGGAAGGTTATCTTGTGATGACTCCGAGCTCCCAGTGATTCTAAAAACAGTTATGTAAATCAGAGTGAACCATGTCTTTAATTTGATATCTGTACTGTAAGGAAACAAATTCTAAAATATTTTAGGTATACTCTGGGCCAACCCGATATGTGCAATCGGCCCCTGTGCAATCCCCTGATGAGGAGGCCGCCTGTCAGGGCATCTGGGCAAATAATGGAGAGCTGGCTTTGCATGTGATGTGTACAGCTCTCTGCAATCATATATGGAGGTATACGTGGAAGTTACGGAAACAGCGGAGCATGGTCGCTACCTCAATAGGTTCATCCTCTACAGAGGAGACACTGGCATATCTTGTGCATCAGTAAAAGAAAAAAAATAAAGTTCACATCCGCTTACCAGAGCAGGCAATGATCCACAAGGACAAATCCTGGCTCCAGTTTGAGGTAAGGCCTCTTTCATACATCCGTCTTTTTGTATCAGGCATGATCCGTCGAACACCTGAAGGGACGGATCCGGCACTGAAATAAAAAAACTGATGCAATGGATCCGTTTTTTGCTGGATCCGACCTGAACTTTTGAACCCAGAAAAAGAGGGTTTCGGATGCCCGGAGATACTGGAAAATGTAGTAGTAGTAGTACAACGCAATGACATCAGGCACGATCCGGCGCTAATGAAAGTCAATGGTAAAAAACGCATCCGGTACCGGATCCGTTTTTTTACCAACACGCCAGATCATGCCTGATACAAAAAGACGGATGTATGAAAGAGGCCTAAGCAGACACAAAGTCCAGCTACCGCAAAATTTTTTTTTTAGAAAAACAAGTGAAAAATTATTAAAATTATCATTTATTTGAATGCTTAAAAAAAAAAAAAAACTCATAGCATTAGGCCTACACGTTTCAAGCGCTACCACTCTCATAACCATCTATGATTAAAAACGTGGAAGCTTGGTCCTGTACTTGAACCCTAAATTTCAATTCGGAGGCAGAAAGCAGAGCATGCATGCACAGTCCATCTCTACAGAGATGAATGGGACTGTCAGAAAAAGCCGTAAAATAATGTTCATATTGCTTTCAGGCCAAAAAAAGGGAATTTGGGGGTCTGACTCCATCCTGTCTCTATGCTGGGTTATAGGAGTAAAAATAAAGTGGCTATTGTAAAACTCTACCATGGACCGCTGTAAATATTTGCTTGGCACCTTCATCTTCGGAATCGGGGGATACCCCAATACTTCATTCTCTGATGAGAGAATCTGCGTCCTACACAGGTTCCCTTAGACATTAGACTCAAGTTTTACGTAAACTTTCGGTTTGGTTGGAGTTCGTGAACTGGAGAACAAATGCTGGTTTTAGGTGACTCCTGATCACAGACTGTCACTGTCTGAAATTAAGTCGCCCATGTTTGCTGTTTTGAAGATCATTCAACAAAAGATCTTTCATTAAAATACTACATCCAGATCTTTAGTCGTTGCCTGGTGTAAGAGCTCATAGTGCCAGGCTGAGCAACTGTAATAGCCAAATCAAGACTAAAATGTGTGCGGCTGCAATGGGGTAACGATTTTTCGGAAGTCACTTTGATAAGGTGTTATCTGAGCATACTCGTGTGCTAATAGAGTATCTTCAGCGTGCTCGAAAAATGTGTTCGAGTCCCCACGGCTGCATGTCTCGCGGCTGTTCGACAGCTGCAACACATACAGGGGTGGCCTGTTTGTTAGGCAGTCCCTGCATGTTTTGCGGCTGTCGAACAGCCGCGGGGAGTCGAACATAGAGTATCTTCGGCATGCTCGAATACCATTAGCACACAAGCATGCTCGGATAACACCTTACCAAAGCACGCTCGCTCATCACTACTGTGCAACCATCAAACTACTTTAATCCAATGCCTATGTAAATGCTGAAAATAAACACCAATTTCTCCATTCCAAGAGAGAAATCATTCACTTTAATGACAGCATGTCTATGCACAGATGGATTAAAGCAGCAGATCTTGTAGATAGTACCTTGTAATGAACTTACATATAAGTGAAAGTGCAGGAACTGTGATAAAACGTTAGGTACATTGGTGGGAAACGTTGTGAGCAGAGCTTGTAGATAGACCTCCAGATCCTTCTGTCTTTTTTCTACCAAGCTTTTGGAGTTCTTTCCGATTATCTTTTTTGGAGGCAATAAATTCCGCTCGATTTTGTTCTCCACTGTCAGCTGCAACAAAAAATAGGATAAGAATTAAGGGTATGCCACACTAAGCAATATCGCTAACGGGATCGCTAAAAAACGTCACTATTTAGCGATCCCGTTAGCGATGTTGCTGTGTGTGGCAGCTTCCGGCGACGAGCTTCCTGCTGGGATCTCGCTCGTCGCTGGAATCGTGCCGGACCCTTTTTTCATCGCTGGCGCTCCCGCTGGGTGAGTATACATCGCTGTGTGGCACCTTTTCTTAGCGATTTAGCGGTACTTTTGTACCGCTAAATCGCTAAGAAGATCGCTAACGGCGATAGCGTCGTTAGCAATATCGCTAAATGTGGCACACATTTAGCGATATTAAAACGATCCCGCTAGCGATCTCATTAGTATGCGCCGCTAACGAGATCGTTAGCGGGAGCGTTTAGTGTGGCAGTACCTTTAGGGCAAAAGTCATATTCTACAACTTGATTTCATGAAGCAGGTCCTTTGATGTAGCAGGCTGCACCAGCTTTCCAATTAACAGAAAAGGAAAATTAACATAACGAACCCGAACATTTCAACCACCCACTGAAATCAATGGGATGTTGAACTGATCAGTTACATTCAGTTCTTCTGTGCTGAAAAAAAAACCCAAAACAACTCTCTTCTGAACCCAGCTTTACTTTATACCGTTTTGATGGAACTATACGTTACCCTAGTCGTCTTCTCATGTGACCTTAATCCGAGCAGAAATTACAGCTCATTTAACAGAGAATGAAAAATACCCCAAATCTCAGAGATCTCTTTATAAGTATATTGTAAGACAATCATCCATGCTGACGGTCTCCAAGACCTGAGCTCAAGCACTGAAATGAAACGGGCTCAATTAGGAGTCTAGCTTTAATACTCACCTTTTCGTGAAGATCATAAAAGTCACTGTAGCGATGCTTTACAGTCCAATTATACACACCAGTGTAAACTTCAATGATATACACCTAAGACAGATGAAGAACTAGAAGTAAGAAAATGTAGGTCACAATATATTTATAGGCCTTCCATACAGTATAAATCAGGGCTGGACCAACCAAGTAACCACATAACTAGGAAATTGGTCTTGGCAAACCTGCTCTTTGTGCATTCCATGTCTGGGTGTTTCCAGCTGGAGCTGAATGTATGGCACTATATTATTGCAGTCAGAACGAAGCTCCATCACTCCATGCAAAAATGGCCACAGACTGCAGTGAAACTGAAAAGCAATATGGTGGGAGCAGCCGCCGCCGAGACCAAACAGGAAAGGGAGGGAGCAGCCGCCGAGACCAAAC
>VIAB01001143.1:156391-168281 GCA_009801035.1 Oophaga pumilio | reverse complement strand
CAAAATCAGCAAGGGATCAAATACTTATTTCCCGCACTGTATGTAATTAGAATGCGGCAAGAGTGAAGCCAGCGGTAATTGGCCACAGGGATTGCATGATGTAACAATGTCAAGTGAGCCCCGGTATAGACAGTGCCGACACCGCTGCAACAGTGCCGGCACTAGAGGGTAGTATGAGTGTTGTTATTTTATGGAGGGCAAACATACTGATCGAGAAGGGGTTGTCCAAGAAGTGGACAACCCCTCTAAGCTGCATTTACACTGAACGATAATAATGAATGAGTGTTCTTAAAACTGCTTGTTTCATCATTTTTTTGCAGTGTAAACAGGCTGCCGTTCACCCAACGAACGAGCAAAACGCTCTTTCATTGGGTGAAATGCAAAGCCAAAAAATCATTGTTCTCTGCAGTGCATCGTCCTTTGTAAACAGAACTCACTGTGGTGTAAACCATGGCTGCGTACATGCACTGAGAGATCTAGTATGGATACATTTCAGATCGCTCAGTGCGAATCGTTAGCTTGGTCTGCCTGTGTAAATAGGTATTTAAACGACCATCTTTTCAGTCGGCAGTAGTATTGTGCTGGCGGTCGGTCGGTCCTTATGCATCATCATCTTGCCCTGTCCCTTTTGCCATCCCTCTGGTTTGTGCGTTTCTGTCTCCTTCTTATCTCCTACTGATATGGGTTTGCATGCTATTTTTTTAGGGAGAGAACCAGAAGTGTCCTCACCAATATATAATGTGCTTTCTGAGAATAATGCTGACGTCCACTGTACAGAAATGCTGCCACAGCGTTCAGGAAAAGGTTTGGAAAAAGCATGGCCGAGGAGGGACGATTTCCGGATCTGACTACACACAGGGTTATTTGTAGTCTGTAACTACGTAACACTGCTAAATATCCAAATGGTAAAATATTTTTTAAAAGGGTATTACAGCTTCATAAAGTAATGGAATATCACTAGGGTATGCCATCACTTTATGATCGGTGGGGGTCCCATACAGAACAACGGGGCGGCCGTGCAAATTCAACTTAATGGGGCTGTGTTGCAGTTACCCTGCGCATTGGTTGGGCAGGATGCCACAGTGTAGGCAAAAGATATGAACGGGACACAGCACTGATATAATACAGTAACACAGGGTGATAGGTCCTCTTTAGTGCGTGTAATTACAAAAGGTGGTTATGTCATGGGGGTGACATTGCCTGATTTGTCTTTTAGGGTATAAGAAGTTCCATCACGAGTGGTACCATCCATATTTGTGTTGGCATTGCGTTGTGCCATGAAATAGAAAAATAGCATTGTTCCCTGCTATGAACACCTACTATATAGCCTTGCTATGCTTTATGGAGGACCTTAACTGTTCCGGAATCAGTGGAACGAGGCAATTGGAAGAGATTTGAACATTTAGAGAAAGGTCCTTTTTAAGATATTTTTTTAGTAGTCAGTTGGCGGGTTGTATCTAGCTCAGTTACTTGTGTCCACAGTGTATGGCTCACACTCGTGTATGGCTCACACTCGTGTATAGCTCACACTCAATTGCTGGGCCAGCTGCTAGAATAATTCTATATGATATCCTAAGATACATCTTGGGGGTATATGTAGGCATGCAAAATGCTTGGTCTGAACTTTTGCCATCACAAACCTGTAGTCATCAAAGAACTGTTCCTTCATAGACTGCACTTCAGGTTCAGGATGAAGCTCTTCTTTCTCCTTCACTGAAAAAAAGTATGGATGATTAAGTAGACATATTTGAGACAAGGACTTTATGAAATCTCATTAATCATCACAGCCTTTTTCATTTCTTACTTCCTAATTTTCCACTTTTTTTTATTGAAAAATCCTTAATTTAAGTTTTCTTTAATTGTTTCCATTTCTGGATCTACACATCATGAAGACTGTGGTGTCTGCTGTACTTGGTGACCTGTATCTTTACATACAGTCATAAAACAGGTCAAATTCTGTTTGTGGCCAAAATGCAACAACTTTGAAAAGAATGCAGCGTTTTGAGATCCTTTGATCAGACCCGTCACACCACATGGAATATAATAGAAATTTGGAGTACTTGATATGGTCTATTCATTTTCAATTAAATAAGAACGGCAGAGTGTGAAATTGTGTGATGAGCCTTCATCTGTGCTGTACAGCCGGACATCAGAATGCATAAAAGACATATTCCTTACAGTGATCCCTATCCTTGACAAGTTGCAATATTAGTATTCAAGGATGTTTGACTTTAATAATAACCTCCTTGCTATAACGTGATGGATGGGCTCAATGTGATGGCATCTAATCAACGTATATGAAAAAGTATGTTTCCTTTCTTGCAGTGATGGAAACTAAAAACTTAAGGGAATGGATTAAATTCAAATTAAATTTACCTCTACAGTCTCTGATGTATCAAAGCCGCCAGTCCAGTGTTCTTCACTCGCTTACTTCATGCAGCGATCACACATCGTACGTCCTTCATGTGACTGCTGCAGCCAATCACTGACCTGAGTGATGACTAGTATTGGACGAACGTGTTCTGATAAAGAGTTATCCAAGCATGCTCAGGTGCTAACAGAGTATCTTCTGCGTGCTCGAATGCTATGTTTGAGTCCCCGAGGCTGTCTCGGGGCCGTTCAACAGCCGCAACACATGCAGGGATTGCCTAACAAACCGGCCATCCCTGCATGTGTTGCGGCTGTCGAACAACTTTGAGAAATGGAGCCGCTGGGACTCAAACATAGTAGAAGATACTCTGTTAGCACCCGAGCATGCTCGGATAACACATTCACTCAACACTATTGGTGACAGTCATGGGTGCAGCCATCACGTAATGATGGGAAATATGTGTTCATAGCATGAAATAAACCAGTACGGACTACTAGAAAGTAACAGAGGGCAGCACTGAAGAAGCAGGGGATGGAGAAGGTGAGTGTAGGGGTTCCCCTAAATCACTGATCCCCAACCAATGGCTCATGAGACATATGTGGCTTGGGAGCCCCTCATATGTAGCTTGTGTCTGTCTGCCCATGTGAATGCCCATATAAACTGTGTTGGCATGCATAGGGGGACACTGAAAGGACATTATTACTTTATAACTTCAGGTGTCACAAACACTGCCCACTCACTGCACATGGGACTCAGATGTGACCAAAAGGTGGCACTCTCAGTCATTTATCCACTCACCTATTGCAAAAGGCTAGCAATGAGCTAAACGCACCCTAGAGCCAGTTCACACATCCACAACGCTCTTCTGGCTGTCACCATTCACCATTTGATAGGCATCAGATGCCTGAGCTACTCTTTTTACGCTTGGGCACACACTGGGTGACACAACCAGGCTATACTTTCCTTCTTTGAGGTTTTGGGTACGTTTAGAGCAACGAGGAAAATCTTAGATTTAATATACAGAAAATAAAGTAAAATGCATAACAAGGTACAAAAAGATTAAATAATATATAGACACAAACAAAACAGTATAAAACAAAAAGGAATAAATAAAGAAGGCTCTTATGATTAGATGGGGGATCGATTTTTTGCGGAGGAGATCACCGCAGAAAGTAAGACACATTTACAATTCATGTTGTCTCTCCTAGATCTGTAGGTAAATATTGGCACAGTTCAAGGGGAGGTGCACCAGTACATGTCTCTCCTAGATCTGACATTGAGTTTTCCGGGGTGAGATATTTTAAAGGGTCTCTTCCACACCCCTCAATCCTTCTACCTGGTCAGGTGAGATGAAGAAGGCTAATTGTACGCACGGAAAGATGGTGCAAGGACTTGATTCTAATTTGTGTCATACTTTCCCACAGGAAGCTCCTAGTAGCTCCTAATATGACCACTATATTTCCAAGTATACTTTCACCATCCTAGACACAACAAACAAACAAACAAACATGTCTATGATAGATCCATGATTGGGGTTGATTTACAATTTTGTAGTTTCCCAATTCTGAAAATCCTGACACTTGAACCCACAAAAACAATTATTTCTCCCAATCACAGATATATCCATGGATGATGTTGATATCAGATTATTATCGATATTGCAGGGAAATATTGCATTTCCATTTTTGCAATGTGATATCTCTGGATGAGGGGAGATGTCCCGTCTACCTTAGGGGCACTTATCTTCACCTTTGATAATGTGTGCAAAACTGTAAAGCGCTGCGGAATATGTTAGCCCTATATAAAAATAAAGATTATTATTATTATTACCTTTGATGTAACACCTATTTTCTAACGAGGAAGTATGCAGTAAAAGTTTGTTTTTCAGGAATTTGTCAGCTACTTGCTAATTAATTTATCTGCACAGGAGGATGCTACAGGGATTTTGAATAATACAGGTCATTACTATTTTTTAAAGGGCATTATTACTTTATAAGGGGGCACATGGGACTGCATTTTATAAGGAGGCATGCAGGGCATAATTACTTTATAAAGAGGGCTTGGTCATTATTACTTTGGAAAAGAACACTCTTTAAGGGAGGTAAACATGGGGGCTTCTACGATAACTTCGGATAGAACTCAGAACTTCCTTTCAAAGCTGAATGCGGCTCTCAAGGTATCAAAGGTTGAGGACTAGTGATGAGCGAACGTACTCGGATAAGGTATCATCCGAGCATGCTCGGGTGCTAACCGAGTGTCTTCGGTGTGCTCTAATACTACTGTATGTTTGAGTCCCCACGCCTGCATGTCTCGCGGCTGTTCGACAGCCTCAACCCTAACAAACAGGTAATCCCTGCATGTATTGTGACTGTCGAAAAGCTGTGAGACATGGAGGAGTGGGGACACAAACATAGAAAAGCACAGTGCTAGTAAAAAGATGTTAAAACACAGGGTATTTGTTTGATACGTTTTTTGCAAAAAATGTATACTAAGCCGCTCTACCTAACGTCAAGGTATACCAGTATCAGAGCAGTCCCTGACTAATGTATTTAATCCCTAACTGATGTATTTAAAAACCTGGTCATGTGTATAGTACCTGTATAGGCAAGATTCAGAAAGGTAATGTCCAATGTGGACGCGCTGCATAGAACGGCCTTTATGTGCATGGCTCACAAAGGAGGGGTAGAAAACCTCCATAGTCTTGCAAAAACAAGAAACCAATTGAATACAAACACATGAGCCATGCACACAGTGAACAAGCCTGTAGGGACATTGTTCACACATTGCAAGACTATGGAGGCTTTCCACCCCTCCTTTGAGAGCCATGCACATAAAGGCCGTTCTCGGCAGTGTGTTCACATTGGACATTACCTTTCTGAATCCTGCTCATATAGGTACTATACACATGACCAGGTTTTTAAATACATCACTTAGGGATTAAATACATTACTCAGGGACTGCTCTGATACGGGTATACCTTGACGTTTGGTAGAGCGGCTTAGTATACATTTTTTGCAAAAAACGTATCAACCAAATATCCTGTGTTTTATCATCTTTTTACTAGCACTTAATTTTTTACAACAGAGTATTTTTATATGTTTGTTTTACTGTGCTTTTCTATGTTTCACTGCTTATAGCTAAGTTGCAGTCCATTTAATAAATGGCAAATATTGAAGATTGTAGACCTGAGGTGTGAGTTGTTGAAGTTACCAAAGAATTTGGGTCAAGTAGCTTTCATGTCCAGTGCATTTTATATGCCGTTTTCTGTGCTACACATCACAATATGAGGCTGTGTGTTATGCAAAGCTCTTCTATGACTGTACCTGCATATTTTCCTCCTCGATTTATTTGTACAAAACAACCAATAAGCACTAAAAGTGTTAAAAGAGCCACAGCGCACATCAGTCCGATGAACCATCCTCGGGTAGACAGGCTCTGAGAAGCGTTAGCATAAGCTGCAATGGAGTAGAACACAGATACAATGTTAGGACTTGTATAATCTGCAACATTATAGTGCAACATTTCTTTCATTATTAAAAGACTCAACTACTATGTATCCATGTTCCTAATATATTTCTACATGTACTACAGGCTACATACACATTACACACAGGGCACAATTCACCATTTGCATTTTCCTTACAAGTCAATTTACTTTTTTGGACTTTTGGAATTTGTTGACTTTTTTGTACAAAATTCTTCAAATTGATGCACGTGATTTTTTTTAAATTTTGCGCAAAAGAAAATGCTTTTAAACTTTTTGCAAATTTATGGTGCAAAAAAGTTGCATATTCTTCTAAAATATCAGAAAACTTACATAAAATCACTCCCAGGGAGACTGAGTTACATTTGCACAAAAATGTGATTTAAAAAGAAGTAAAACTTTGCACTTGGAACAGATTGAAACATCTGGATCGCCCTAACCCCATCCACAACGATGAGCATAAAAAAACAGTCAAGCACATAAAGGTTAAGCCTGTAAAAATGGTGTAAATGAAAAACGCCAAAACTAGATTAAAAAAAAGTGCAAATGCAATAATGAATCGAGCCCAAACACTACAGTTAGCAACAAAAGAAACCAACTTTTCTACAGGATATTTCTGTATTTTATCTGTGATCTGGTTCTATTGATGATTATTTAAATTCATTGGCAACACAATACTATACTATCATTTATGGAATAAATCATTATTAATGCTCAAAATAAAGTGCAAGTGCAAACAAAGTTAAGTATGTCTGTAAAGTGCTGTGGAATATGATGGCACTGTATAAGTAAAATAAATAAATACTACACCTCAACTTTAAAATTACAACACTGCGAAGGAAAAATCGTGGAATTATGGAAATCACAGGATTGAAGGACATGTTTTGCTTTGCAAGTGTGGAAAAATGGAAACAAAATATTCAAAACATCTCAATTTGTTCATTGTTTTAGCAAAATGAAAAACACTAATGTTATGACACAAGTGTGTTAGATCTTTGAAGCAGAATTATGTTATTGTAGAATTAATTAGGTCAATAAGTAGAAAATGAAGAAGCAGGGAGTTAGTTTAAATGAATTCTCCAAAGTGTGTCCGTTTAGTCACTTCATTAAAGGAGTTGCCCGGTCTTAAGTTACAATACATGAAGAACTTGGCACTCAGGTAAAATGCGAGAAAATAATTTTAATTGCAATCCACAGTAAAATATATGACGTTTCCGTCTTTTGTAGACCTTCTTCAGACAAACCTGATTGCCCATAGAGTATGTGACACAGAAAGATGGTGAGAACTTGTATGAAGTGCAAGCGCGAAGTGATAGTGGTGACTAGTGTTGAGCGATACTTTCCGATATCCAAAAATATCGGATCGGAATGGTATCGCCGATATCACTAAAATATCGGCGATACCCGATACTTGCGGTATCGTATCGCTCAACACTAGTGGTGACATACCTGCACTGGGATTCCACTAACACTAAATGGAGAATACTCTCAGTGCAGACTGTGTGCAATGTGAGGATTCACAAGTCACATGGAGTAATTGAAGACTTGTAGTTTAAGAACAGACCACCCCTTTAATGCAATCGCCTCTAAACACCTAGTCAAGTAGAATGGGGGTCAAGTGACCTAATCATCTTAATAAGTAGTGGTCCCAGAGGTTGAACCCTTCAGACTAAAGGCAAAGTTAAGCAACTTTCTAAATAGCCTTCATTAACAAATATTCTGTTGCAAAACTGATACAAATGTATCATATCTATTATTCCTGGTTTTGACAGCCCTCTTTCCCCTCCTCTCAGAGTTATAGATAGCAGAAGGGGTGATGGTTGTATGCAGATCTACAATGGACACTGGAAAACGCATCTAAAGTTTTCTGGAGAGCAGAGAAAACAGGCTATAGAAAAGAGGAAAGTGCATGAAGAGAAAATAAGTGAAGTACTGGAGCTGTCCTGATACATAAAAGTGAGTGAAGACATTAGTACCCTTGATAATACAGACCTCACATCCAGCCTATATTACTGGGAGAGACACTCCCACAAGAAAAAAAAAATGAAACCTGGATTAAGGTGAAAACTGTATATCAGGAGGTCGGAATAAAGGAATGAAGATTGCAGACTGAAACTTAAAGCAATTTTATTAACTAATGGTAACCACTATCCTAAGTAAAATAAAATATCCATGTCGAAGATAGCCTTGAAATCTGGCAGACAATGTAAAAAAAGCAGGGAAAATAACATTGACAAAGTCATATAGCAAGAAGAGCAGCATCAAAACAAACCTATAGCAGGAACTTTGGCAGCAAAAGCAGAAGTTTGAGTTGGAGAAGAAGAAAAAGTGGAAAATCCTGAAAGAAATGAGAAGTTTTTGAAGATATTTTCATGCGCACACAATTTCCTGTATTCCTCATCTTTGTCACTGGAGAATTCTTGTGATAGATTGTTATAATGATCTAGAAAATGAACTTGTATAAACCACAGGGCGATATTGTGAAACCATTACTTACTGAATTGCTATAGCTGCAATTAGAGAAACAGAGTATCACAGGTTATTGTCCTCGTGGAATTGTATCTTATATATTGTTTTATTAGTAATTTATGTTTTTATATACTTTCTATCATACTACTGTATAAACATTGTTTTATTACAGTAATCTCTCTGTATAATGAAAGCCAGAATAAATTCTGTGTGTAGCTTCCCATTAATGTGTCCTGTGCTTTTGGTCACACATTCCCAGTAGTTCAGCCTTCCATCTGGATCCTATTGTAAATGGGTGGAGAAACGATTCGCGCCATTCTACAGAACTGCCAATGAGAATCAGCACAACAGAGGAGTCTTCTCACTGGACACATATAGCGCCTTATCCCAGCACGTTCGCTCATCACTAATGAAGAGTCCTAATGTTGCTGTTGACATGCCAATTCTATATTATAGAGTGATACGAATAATTAGTTATAGAAAGGCTCATACAGGAAAAAACTAATTAATAAATATACTTTATTGAATAAATTTAAAAAAAACAATTTCATAAAGAAAAACTTCAAAAAACCAAGCAGCCATAAATTTGCTGATCAGAAAGACACAAAAAATATGTGCAGTAATCAGGAATGGGGTGAGTCTATATGGTCTTATTGAGCCCTTCCAAGCACCCCTTCCTGACAGCGGAGGTTGGCACCCTCTTGGAACGCAAATGGTGCCCCCTCTCAACGATGGCTGACCCTGATATCCCTAGTATACCCTACTAACGGCAAAAATCAATGCAGATGAGCTGAAGGCTGCTATAAAAGCAACCTGGGCTTCCATAACCCCTCAGCAGTGCCACAGGCTGATCGCCTCCATGCCACGCCATATTGATGCGGTAATTGATGCAAAGTATTGAATGCATTTACTGAGCATACATTTCTGTAGGCCAATATTTCAGTTTGTAAAATAATTTTTCAAGCTGGTGTTATAAAGTATTCTAATTTACTGAGATAATGACTTTTGGGTTTTCATTGGCTGTAAGCCATAATCATCAACATTAACAGAAATAAACACGTGAAATGGATCACTCTGTGTGTAATGACTCTATATAATATATGAGTTTCACTTTTTGTATTTAAGAACTGAAATAAATTAACATTTTGATGATATTCTAATTTTGTGAGATGCACCTGTATCTCCTAAAACGGACAATAATTTAAGATGCAATCGTTGAAGGTGGGAAATAGCTCCGAGGACATTCCTGGGAATCTGGATGTGAACCAGCATTTGTGATTCATTCTGTGTATCCCCAGGTAGTATTAGGTGTGCCATGTCTGCCATAGTCTGCTTACGTTTTATAGGCAAGACAGACAATTATCTGTTTTCATCAACACCGGTGGTCCTCCTTAAATCCTTGTAAAAAAATCTATTTCTTTAGTGATGACCGAAAGCACCAATTGTCTGGATTTTGGCTATTATGCAATATTTGATCATGTAGAACCCATAATTATAGTATTTGCTGATTTCTTACTTGCTTGTGTTAAGGTCAGCCCTTCCTCGCTTACAGGGTTACTACATCCAATCCGGGTACAGGCTCGAAGGTAGAACTTGTACTTCACACCATGGTCAAGACGAGGAATCCTTTGTCTGACCGCCTTTGGATTTGTTATGGAGATGTTATATAAACTCCCAATGACATCACTGTCATTAACTACAAGATATAAAAATGAACATAATTAGGCGCTCAAAACATAAAAATGAAATTTATAATTATATATATTGTATATTTAAAAAGCAGAAACATAGTTTGAAGCCCCTCAACCCTAATGCAAAATCTGTTAGAGGGCCAAGCTAACAATCTTAGCTCACGTATAATACTGGTCTCTGTCTCCACAAAAGGGCAACTCAGCCTCTAAGACCCATATACAATATCTGGTCAGAGTCCAGACTAGAGCCTGATGTGCCCCAGTGCAAGATTTGGACCGGGGGCCGCCCTTCCTGATTATATTTATATATAACGTCCTCCATCCTGATATGTATATAACCTCCATGCTGGTATTTATGTCCCTCATCCTGTCCCCATCTTTTATCTATATCCCCCATCCTGGTGTATGTCCCTTATCCTGGGCTCCAGAAACAGAAAACAGAAAATTATTTGGAGTAATGTTAAAAAAATTATTTAGAATGAAAGTTTACATTTTTGGAAGGTCTGACCGCAAAACAAGAAATTGTTATCCCCTACAGGGCAGTGTTAACCCCCTCACAAAAGGCAGGTTGGACGCCTGACCTTCATTCAATTCATTCTCTATAGGGCTGCTGAAAAAGCTGAGCACAGCACTTGGTAGTAGTTCCATAGGGATTAAATAAAGCGGCAGCTGATCGGGCGCATTGCCACTCCATTCTAACCGGGATTAAAGTGCTCTGTTCTGCCAATGGATGTGGTTATGAAACAGTGACAACTTGTTTCACCTGAACAACCCCTTTAAGGTATTGCCTACATAGATTAGTGTTACAATTTATTTTGCAGGTGGACCTGAGTAGTGAACCTGCAGTTAATACAACATCAATACATTTCTCCCATTCATACTATAACACCAGGCCAGTGCCTTTTTTTCAGGTGACACACGGCACAGACACGGCAGTCATGTGTAATTCCTGGGACTTTTTGTGCTGCTCAGTCAGGGAGATATGGGGTTAATTCCTGGGGCTTTTTGTGAGCCTTGGGTGAGGTGGTGTCTTATTTAAGCTCCTGAATCTCTGACTCTCACTGCCAGTTAGTAGTGTATCTTCCCTGGTTCGGGAATGTGCTTTCAAGTCCTGCTTAGCTTGTTGATATTTCTGTTGTCTACCTGTTGTTTCCTGACTATTCCTTTGCCATCTGATTTTATACCTTGACTGTCCTACTGGTTCTGACCAGGCTTCCTGCCAGTTTGCACCATCAGCCCAACAGATGACTCCATGGCCCCAACCCAATTCCCCTGTGTTAGTCTTCACCCTTTAATCCCGGCACAGGGATCTGGACTAAGGCAACCCCTGGGATCTAGTAAATGGAGAGGTTTATACTAAACCATTCTTAGAGCTGCCGGTGACTACTGATGGAGTATCGTAATATACAACGTTGGGTGGAGTTTTTACCGTGTTTACATGCACTGTGTATTCCCTATTTCACCAAATGTTTCTAAATTGGGAATGAGTAAAAGCTGAATCCATGTTGGTCTGTACACTACATCCAATATCCCTTGGGTCTCAGCACATTACTGTCGTGAGGAAAAGGAGTTATTCTATGAGGAAATATTGACATCACAGTGTGGAGTCCAGCTTGGTAACTCTCTATTATCCAAGTCATAGAGTTACTACCAAAAAATGACTCCTACAGAGTGGGTCGCCCATTTATGCTATGATCACTCATGGTTTCAGCTGCTGGATCTGCATCAATCAGTTTTTTATTTTGGGAGAGGTGGGACAATCTATTCTGTTTATTTCAGGGAATGGATGTGCTTTTATAACTGATGGTCAGTACCGGTTATATCATTTTTGTGCATCATATACAGGTCCTTCTCAAAAAATTAGCATATAGTGCT
>VIAB01001143.1:141220-154790 GCA_009801035.1 Oophaga pumilio | reverse complement strand
TTAGCACTATATGCTAATTTTTTGAGAAGGACCTGTATTTTTTGAAGTCGAGTGTAAATGTTCTTACTTATCTGATGCTGCAGTATGTAACCGGTAAGGGCGCCATTTATTCTCCTTGGTGGTGCCCAGGACAACGTGAAGGACTCCAGGTCTGAACTTACAATTCGTAGAAACTGTGGTTGTTCAGGCACTGAGAAATCAATAAAACTACAGCTTTAAAACATGTACATTATGCTTCATGATTCACTGATCATCTATCTCAGACATCTGTCACATACACCAAACCATATTGCTTAGAAGAATAGTTTCCATCAGATATTCTCACCTCCTTCCGGAGTCTGGAATGTGACCGGGACGCTCTCGGGGCCATCACCTCGAGTGTTGTAGGCTGCGACAGACACTTGATACTCGCAGAATGGATGAACTATTGGGATTATCCCCGAATTCCTCTGACCAGTAAATGATAGAGTATGTCGCTCACCATGATGCATCTTTTCATCATGAAGGCTTTTTACTTTCCAGTAAATTATCTACATAGAACAGGAGAGAGATTTCAGAATTCTCTTTGCAATTGGACCAAAAAGGTAAAAAAATCAGAACTTGCCACTTCCACTTATTAAGGATACAATAATAACTTAGTAAATTAGTAAGTTTAGTTTATTACTGGTGATTTAATTAATTATAAATAAACTCCTACAATCCACAAAAGTGCATGGCACTTCAATATAGATATAATAAACAACACACCAAGGACATGTGCATATTAGAAGAAAATCTAGCTATAATAGAAATTAAAAGGTATAAGTTTATTAGGAAAAACTTTAAATATTGTACATGATAAAAGGCGCCTCGTTGAAAGGGACACACAATGTGCCTGGATATACAAAGATGAATGAGTGGTACAAACAACATGGCCAGGAGCAATAAACAGATACAAATGCACTAAGTGAACAAATCACTAAACTACCCGTATGAAAAACTGCCAAGTCACAAATTCATATGTCTACCCTATAGCAGTTATGTAAATGGTAAAGTTACCTAAAATAATGAAGTCACTGCAAAAGGGATCCCAGGCACAGTGTCCCTCCACCCTGACGCGCGTTTCGACTTGCTTCTTCTGGGGGCATGTTAAGAAGCGGAAGAAGCAAGGCAAAATGCGCCTGGGCAGGCAGCCCTGTAAGTAGCACATCGCTTGATTCAGGCTCTCTGACCCCACATCATGCAGCTGTCAGATGGGGTAGCAAAACCTAGTGACAGATTCCCTTTAAACTAAAATCCCACTTTGTGCTGCTCCTACACCATGAATGTTATAAACGACAGAAATTCTATACCTTGTAACCTGACAGATGTCCTCGTATCCTGTCCTGTGACATTTCTTCCCACGTCACATTGGCTATCATGTTGTTTACAAGGTTCACTGACAGATTAGATGGAGCCGCATCAGGAGCTGAAAAGACAGGTTATATTAATGTATTGTTTGTGCATTGTTATGTTCTGCAGCAATATATTTAATCAACTAATGAAACAGTTTAGATTGTTAAAGGGGACTTTAAAAAAATGTGCTTAAGTACTAACAGGCAGGTAGTTGCTAACAGAGGCATATTTTTTATTTTTTTTAAAGTCCCAGATATTGCCTTTAAGATGTTTCACTCATATGAATAAAACTCCAACAACCTCAACCCATGGTTTTAAACGGGTTGTCCCCTATTGTACTCCTCCTTCTTAAAGGAAATCTGACCACTTTCCTAGGTCCCCCAAACCACCAGCATGTATTGACTGCTATCCTTATACCCTATGTAACCAGCTGATTTTATTGCCTTATTGATTTCTTCAACCTGTTAGCATTCCTGTAAATGCGGAAGTGCCATGGAAAAAAAATACTGACTTCCCGGACTGGCGCCTTTACAGTTGATTGACAGGTCTCTCCTTATGTACACACATGGAAAAGACCTATCATTAGGAGCCATTCAAATGTCTATTCCTATGGTCCCTATCTGGCTCTTCTAGCTATATTTTATCTGAAATGCTCCAGCAATAATGGGCTGAATAAATTGACTTGCAGGTTCCCTTTAAGCAGGGTTTTTCCATTAGTAGACAACCCTTTTGAAACCAAAGATAATGGGAACAAAACCTATAGGAATGGCCAAACTATTCTTCTGCATGTGTTAAGATATGAAAACATTGGAAGTGACTGAACAGTGACATAGTGTGACATGTAATTTAACATTCTCAACACTTAAAGGGGTCCTGTCACGTGCCATAAATATGTAATTTCTTTATCTAGTGTGAATGCTGCTGTTCTCCTGACTCCGGCGATGTTTTTATTCTCTTCCTGCGCCTCTCCGTATCTGAGATATGGCCCCCTCTACCCTGTACATAAATCTAGTCTTGTTAGTCACTTGGGTGTGGTCTTTATGAAAACTCCCATAGAAAAAAGTTGAGGTTCACGCCCACTTTCCTAAAAAGGCTAGCTTTATATACAGAGAAGAAGAGGTCATATCTCAGGAACGGAGAGGCCCAGGAACAAAAGAAAAACGACGCCGGATTCAGGAGAACGGTAGCGTTCACACCAGATAATAAAAATTACATATTTACGACGAGTGACGGGTCCTCTTTCAATGGTAATTAATGAAAGTTTTTAATAGCGATTATTTTAACAATATAGTAAGAGATGCTTACTGTCTTCTCCCGAGTACACAGTGTGTATTTCTGGATCTGGCCCAGCACCGATGTCATTAACAGCCTGGACACGAATGTCATATGGCACAAATGCCGGAGTGTTCTTTATCGTAAATTGTGGACGTTTCACTTTCTTATGATGCCAGTCTGTCTCCGCGCCCTGTAAACGCCAACTGACTCTGTACTCAAATCCTGGACCATTTTGTTCATCTAAATTCAGGGGCTGAAACAGACGAGACGAAACAAGATGAAGCCTTGAGTAGACGCTGGCCGTATATCAGAGAATCACTCTTCAAGTCTTCATCACTTCACTATTCCGCAATATTTGTTGGAAGCAGCTTGATTACTTTCTCACCCCTCCTGAAACCTGCCAGACGTCTTTCTTTAATATTCTCTGCCCAGTGGTGTATAACACAGCACCAGGAGTGATTGTGATGAATCGTGCAGGATACAGTTTTTTTACCTCCTAAATTCCTTTTTTTCATACATTTTTGTGCCAGTTAAAATCATAATATATTTTATTGTCTCCGAGCATTAGAGTTATGATACAATAATTAAAGGTGTAGCCCAGTCACTCTATGTGCAGACTTGTGAATCCTTATAGTGTGAACAGTGCGCACTATCAGGATTCTCTGGTGTCGATTCAGAGAGCGGGTGGGCGCTTGACTTGCAAGTATGTGAACTGCACACATGCAGTCACATGCCAACTAGACGTACAAGGCCTCACTCAATACAAGTATATTGAGCAAGGCTGGACACGGACTCTAGTCGGAATGTGGCAATCGCCTAGTGTCGGCACTGGAGGATTCTCACAGTGCATGCTGTGAGGGTACTCTGGAGCCGGCGGCGAGACCAAACAGTCATGTGACTGTAAGTATGAGATATGCATGCTTCTGGTCACATTCCAACTAGACATGCGCGGCCTGGCTCCATACAAGTAAATTGAGCAAGACAATGCACGACTAGTTGGAATGTGATCGGGAGTATGCATATCGCATACTTACAGTCACATGACCGCTCAGTCTCGCCGCTGGCACCAGAGAATCCTCACAGCGTACGCTGCACACGATGTGAGGATTCACAAGTCTGCAGTCACATAGTATAAAAAAATGTGGCTACTCAGCTCCTGCAGCACCGTAATTGCAGTAATGTTGGTGCTGTTTTTCCCGGAGAACGGCGTGATGTGTTTTGTCAAGTAACGGCTGGAGCTCATTAATATTCCATCAGGGTGGATGCCTGATCTGATCAAATAGTAAATGCTGCAGCTGGCAAACAAAACAAGTCACGTCAGTCTTCTGGAACAGAGGCGTCAGCATCGCTGGAATGGAGCCACTACAGGAGGTCAGTATAGATTGTTTTTATTTTGATTAGGGTCCTGAAATAATTAAAATAGGGTTGTCCAATAGTGGACAGCCCCTTTAAACTTTGATTACATTTTTTTATATTTGGAAGAACATTTCATTCAAAGATGGGAAGTATAGACGTATACACCGGTGGGGTATGACAATGGGGGTCCCAAAGACAAGACCTGCACATCAGCTCGTTGTCGTCAGTGTCTGCGCCTGGCGCATTACGAGATATAATGAGATTTGCAGATATCAGGCCCAACATAGTTTGATCATGACATTAATCGAGTTAAAGACCAAGTACATCCATTTTGAAGGAGAAAAAAAAAATATTAAAAACGTGACAGATTATGTACTGCTCTGATACCGCACCTTCCATCTCACTGTCATTTCATCTGGACTATTTGCTTCCACGAATAAAGTCTGGGGATTATTGTCAGGAGCTAAAACAAAAGAGAAACAGGAATTCAGCATTGTCATTCTTTCATATCTAGAACACAATACCAAAGCCGGCTTCTTTTAGAGAGTTTTAAATTTGGGAACGGCGATTTCCTACAACTGGTCTATCCCAGGTAGTGATGAGTGAAAGTACTGGGATAAGGTGTTACCTGAGCATGCTCAGGTGCTTTTCGAGTGACTTCGGCGTGCTCGAAAAATATGTTCGAGTGTTCGAGTCCCCGCGGCTGCATGTCTCGTGGCTATTCGACAGCCACAACACATGCAGGGATTGCTTGTTTGTTAGGCATTGATTATAAATTTAGAATATTTTTGTACTGTCCTTGCCAAAGTTAACAAATCAAACAATTGTCACAGTGTTACCGCGACAGTGTAGAGCCAGAAGACTGCAGCGTCTAATTGTTCCTACCCCGGCGCTGAGAAGAAGCACTTCTTCATTTTAAATGGGTTTATTTCTGCTGGCATAACAGGTGTTAATCGGCCATGTTGGAAATTCCTGTGTTCACAGCTGAGCTTGGTTAGCCATTCCTTTTCCCTTTATAATTTGGGCTCTGTTACAAATCCTTGTCAGAGCTAGCATTAGCTGCATGGCTAACGGAGGGAGAGGAGTTCATATGAGAAGGAGGGTTGTCTGTGACTGTTGCTTGGTTTGTATGTGTGGTAATTTCTTATCCTTCTCTGTTTTGGTTTATTCCCCTACCTTCACACCCCAGTGCATTCCTTTGTTATTTGTGATTGAATATTTTGTATGCCTGAAGTTTTCTGTTAACACTTGTTTTTGTTGCTTTGTTTGTTGGGTTGGTGTGTTACGGTGCACAGTAGCGCCCCCTCTTCCCTGGGTGGGTGAAGAGATCATGCGGAGGGCTGACTCAGGAGATATGGCAAGGGTGGAGGCCCCGGCATCTTCACCTTCAGAAGTATCCCGGGGAGTAGGGCGAGCTAGAGCACCCCCTAGTGTTAGGGACCGGGAAGGAGCCCCTGGTCCCATGTCACCTGACAGCTGTGTTGTGACATTTATGCTCTAGATTTTAGTCACTTTTCTGGCATTCATTATAGTAATTTTCCCACACTGCGATTGTCTACATCCTCTTAAAATGTCACTTGTCTGACACATGTTGTCCCTCGACACATGTCACCGTGGAGCCCTAGCCTTATGGCGCATCCTTTGGTTGGCCAGAACACCAACGATATCAAGAATGGTTTGCAAGTCCAGTTTCCAGTGTAGAAGTGACTGCACATTTACAATCTCTTCTTATTATAGTGCATTTCATAGAATCATAGAATGTTAGAGTTTTAAGGGACCTCCAGGGTCATCGTCTCCAACCCCCTTCTCAATGCAGGATTTACTAAACCATCTCAGGCAGATGTCCAGCTTCTGTTTGAAGACTTCCATTGAAGGAGAACTCACCACCTCTTGTGGCAATTTATTTATATATTTTTAATGCCTTTAAATGTTTATTTCTATATTCAGTCATACACAGTAGACACATAAGCACAAGGAAAATAATACATTTATACAATTATCAACTTTGTTTTTTCCATTTTTTCCCCTATTTTTAAATCCATCCTAGCCCCTATCCGACAAAGGACAGAGGAAAAGGAAAAAAACAAATAATAATTTATGCCTATTTTTTAAAGACCTTTTGCTGATACTTATCCTGGTTCTAAATATTGGAACCTATAACTTACCCTGACCTGTTGTTTCCATGCATAAAAGAGGGTGTGCTAGAAGTTGTCCAGTTATTAGCAATAATTACTAGTTTAGAAATAGTGAGTGCACACAGGCTAAAATAATATAAAGTGACAGCACAAAATACAGAGATCCATTCATGAGTTTGGGGCTCAACCATCAGATTTTTATGACATGCCCAGTAAATGAAGAGTAGCAAAATTTCTTGGACTGTTGCATTTAAAGGTTGTCCTCATAATACTATCTTCAGGAGCACTGGCGGACACAGACAGAAGAGTCCACTGGGCAAGAACAATACATGGGCCCATTGTAATCCAGTAACTAATCATAATTTAAAATTCCACCTGCTTTGGAAGTGGTAGTGACCCCTTTACCTGTTGGGCCCCTGTGTGGCTGTACAGATTGCACCAATGATATTTCCATCCCTATTCAGGAGCTCACCTCTCCCCTGCCTCTCAGCTTCCTGCTTGACAGGGGAACGGTGCGCTCCTGATGATTGCAGTTCGGGTCAAAGGTATGGCTGAGCTGCTGACCCGAACTGTATGCTCTCTGATGCTTCAAGCAGAAGTAGCTTTTCTCTGGCATGGCTCTCCTTGCCTAAGAAACCTGCCGCCTCTGATAGACTGCAGCGGTGACTGGAAATCAAGGCAATAAGCGGTTTACTATAGAATTAAAAATCGATCACTTCCTTCTAAAGTTTTTTAACGGGAGGTAAAGTGCAGAGTTGCTTATTTTTCAATTGTTTTCCAATTTTATCCATTTAAAAAGATGAGAATAAACCTTTAATGTTGACCTGTATACAATGTTAACTAAAGCTGGACTTTCAGATAATGTATGGAGGCCTGTATATAACAACTGTAGTCAACAACACAATTCAGTTATGTATTTTTGACTTGAACAACCTGTGATCGCTATGTAGTTCTGTAATCTCCTAAATGTAATGCTGCAGTATGACGATCAGTATATGATCGAGGTTACAGAAATTGCTAAATATATTTATCCATAATGTATTTGTATGTAACCCCTTCTCATGTACAGCACTGTGGAATCAATGGTGCTATAGAAATAAATAATAATAATAAGGTTACCTGCCGGTGGTGTGCCATAACTTTCCGAGACAAGACTTAAAGGACTGTTTCCTATTCCATTCACAGCAAAGACTCGGAATTGATAGTTAAAGTTAGGGGTGAGCGGCACATTGACTGTGGTGACATTTCCAGGAACTTTTCCTACATCTTCCCATTGTCCTGTCTCGTCTTTGCTTTTCATTGACTGAATGATAAAATCTAAAAAGATAACAATAATTTGGAAAACATGAAAATGTAATAGTGGTGTACAGATGTTTTTTTCTTCTCTTTGATATCTCTGTATCTAGGTGGCTCTACTACTTTACAAGTCCGCCATCTTTGGGAAATCTTTGACTCTGTTTCATACTTTATTCCCCACTTCTACATATCTCGAAGTCCTGAAACTTTCACATACAGTCATGGCTGAAAGTGCTGGCACCCTTGAAATTGTTCCAGAAAATGAAGTATTTCTCCCAGAAAATTATTGCAACAGGTATATTTCCTTTGTGTGTATTAGAACACACAAAAAAATGAGAAAAAAAGGCAAATTGGACATAATTTCAAACAAAACTCGAAAAATGGGCGGGGCAACATTGTTTTCACCCTCAACTTAATATTTGGTTGCACACCCTTTGGAATAAATAATTGCAATCAATTGCTTCATATGACCATCAACAAGCTTCTTACACCTCTCAACCGGAATTTTGAACCACTCTTCTTTTGCATACTGCTACAGGTCTCTCATATTTGAAGGCGCCTTCTCCCAAGAGCAATTTTAAGATCTCTTCACAGGTGTTCAATAGGATCTAGATCCGGACTAATTGCTGGCCACTTCGGAACTCTCCAGTGCTTTGTTTCCATCCATTTCTGGGTGCTTCTTGAAGTTTGTTTGGGGTCACTGTCCTGCTGGACCCATGACCTAAGACCCAAACCCAGCTTTCTGACACTGGGCACCACATTACGACCCAAATTCCTTAGGTAATCTTCATATTTCATGATGCCTTGCACATAGTTAAGGCATCCACTGCCAGAGGCAGCAAAACAACCCCAAAACATCTTTGAGCCTCCACCATATTTGACTGTAGGTACTGTGTTGTTTTCTTTGTAGGCCTCATTCTGTTTTCGGTAAACAAAAGACTGATGTGCTTTAGCAAAGAGCTCTATCTTGGTCTCATCTATGCACAAGACACTTTCCCAGAAGGATTTTTTCTTTCTTACGTACTTTTTGGCAATCTGCAGTCTAGCTTTTTTATGCTTCTGTCAGCAGTGGGGTCCTCCTGGGTCTCTTGCCATATTCTGACACTGATGCACACCGAGCCTGCAGGACAGCATGAATTTCTTTGGATCTTGAATGAGGCTGGTTGTCCACTATCCGGACTATCCTGTATTGAAAGCTCTCATCAATTTCTCTTTGGTCCATGTCCAGGGAGATTAGCTACAGTGCCATTGGTTGTAAACTTCTTGATTATGTTGCACACCATGGACAAAGGAACATCAAGATCTCTGGAGATGGGCTTGTAACCTTGAGATTGTTGATATTTTTCAACAATTTTGGTTCTCAATTTCTCAGACAGTTCTCTTCTCCTCTTTCTGTTCTCCATGCTTAGTGTGAAACACACAGACACATTATGCATATATTGAGTCAACTTCTCCCTTTATCTGATTTCAAGTGTGATTTTCATATTGCCCACACCTGTTACTTGCCACTGGTGAGTTTGAATGAGCATCATGTGCTTGAAACAAAGTTGTTTACCCACAATTTTGCAAACAATTTTGTCCGGCCCATTTTTGTGGTTTTGTGTGAAATGATGTCCAATTTGTTCTCTGTTTTTTGCATTGTTCCAATACATACAAAGGAAATAAGAATGTGTATAACAAAACATGTGTAATTGCAATAATTTTCTGAGAGAAATACAGTTGGTGCCTTATGAATAAAACAATATAGCAATAATAATAATAATAGTAACATACCAGAAATGGGGCTGTTGTGACTGTCACCCGGTGTCCAGGACAACGTAACGCTACGATCCTGCTTTTCCAAAAGCTGCACATTTTCAGGCGGCATTGGAACATCTATGGATAAAGAAATGATTTATGAAATATGAACAATATGGGCTACCTATTTATTATCTCTAAACTAAAGTTATTTAGTACTTATCAAATACTATTGCCAAGTTGTTCACACCCCTTGTGCTGCCATATTGTCCTTCTAAGAGGCACCACATTTTTTTAGCAGCAAAACTTATGTGCATATGAAGGTATAATGTGGGCTCGTAGTAAGCTATAGGCAACATATTACTTATTCGGACAATGCATGCATAATACAGCTGAGCATATGGGGTCTGTCAGCACAAAATGAATGTTCAAACCAAGCATATGCATTTGGTGCATGCACCCTGGTGGGTCAAAAAAGTTTAGCGCACCTTCCCACTTGCTTGTTTTCCATGACTCTCAGAACTGTCAATCAAGGAAGAGGAGGGGGGAGGCAGATAGAAAGCAAGTAGATGGGAAGGTGCACTGAACTGTTGTGACCCACCAAGGTTGCAGAAAGCATATGTGCTTTGTTTGAACAGTCATTTCAAGCTAACAGACCTCCAAACAAAAGAGACATCGAAATATTTTTTGCTGACAAATAGTAGAGAATGGGAGCCGAACTGATTGGCCATGCCAAGAGTGTACCCAGTGCTTGTGCTCGGTTTGAACAGTCATTTTGCTCTGATGGACTCCCTTTAAATGGATATTCTGATCTCAGACATTAATCGTATATCCACATGATAGTTCATCAGTGTAGATGTGGTGCTCAGAGGTAAGAACAAGGCCTGGTGATGCAGGGAATTGAGAGGTGGCCGCGTGGCTTGCTTCACTCACTTCTATGGGAGTTCTGACAGTCACACATTACATTTTGGAGCTGGATACTGATATTACCTCGCACAGTCAGATGACTCTCGGCTTCCATAGAGTCCAGCCAAGTATTGCCAATGCACCTATAGGTTCCTCCGTCTTCCCAGCTTACGTCATTTATAGTCAAAGTATTTGATTTCACTTGTATTCTGTATTAAAGAAATAACACAGAGTGTAAAGTAACCGAAAACCAAGAGAAAATCTCAGACTTCACCAAAGACAATTATTATGGTGCTACAAAATGCACATATTAGAAGTGGCAAGACGGCCAACAGCTCTGTAATGAGCAGGGTTAAAGAAGTTATCCGCTACTTGGACTACTTCTTCTCATACCTATCGCTTGCCCCCCATAAAATAATAAAGATTATCCTCCCGTGCCTGCACCGTTCCCGCGGTGTCGGCAGTCGCTCTCCCTGGGGCCCTCGTGCTGTGTTGTGACATGTGACCCCGGCGCCCAATCAGCCCTAGTGTCACTGTCTCCACCTTTGGACAAATCGAACATGAAGAGGAAGTCAGTGATCAGCTGCAGCCCAGACTTCCTCTTCATGATCGATTTGTCCGAAGGCGGAGACAGTGACGCCAGCACTGATTGGGCGCTGCCGTCACATGTCACAACACCGCATCACTGCCTTAGGGAGAATGAGTGCCGACATCACGGAAACGGCGCCGGCACAGGAGGTGAATATAGGCTTTATTATTTTATGTTGGCCAAACATGTTGATCAAGAAGGGGTTGTCCTAATACTGGAAAACCTCTTTAAGTTTTTTTCCTAAAAGGAACCTGACAGCTGATACATGCTAAACAATCCATGGGCAGCATGTGTCAGACTCTGGCTGTATGATCTCAGTCAGGTATATTTGACTCTGAAACACTACGGCATTTTAGAGAAAAACACACTTTAAAAGCCGCACAAGAGGCTGGTCAGCCAGGTGGGTCCCGGGCCTTCTCCCCTCCTGCTGCCAGTGACTGACAGGTCTCTCCCTATGTGTGTGTCTAGGGAGAGACCAGTCACTCAAGGAGAGTGGGCTTGTAGAAGCCACCAGGGTCCTGTCTGCCCGACTAGTCTCCCGTACTGCTTTGTCCCTGGCGGCCTATAAAATATATTTTTGTCTGAAATATCGCTGTGTTTCAGAGTCAAACATACCTGGCTGGGATCATACAGCCAGAGTCTGGAACAGGTGCTTTTCACAAAATTAGAATATCATCAAAAAGTTACCGTAATTTATTTCAGTTCTTCAATACAAAAAGTGAAACTCATATATTATAGAGTCATTACACACAGAGTGATCTATTTCACGTGTTTGTTTCTGTTAATGTTGATGATTATGGCTTACAGCCAATGAAAACCCAAAAGTCATTATCTCAGTAAGTTAGAAAATTTTATAACACCAACTTGAAAAATGATTTTAAAATCCTGCAAAGGCTTCCTAAGCATTTAAAAAGGTCCCTTAGTCTGTTTCAGTAGGCTCCACAATCATGGGGAAGACTGCTGACTTGACAGATATCCAGAAGGCAGTCATTGACACACTCCGCAAGGAGGGTAAGCCACAAAAGGTCATTGGTAAAGAAGCCGGCTGTTCACAGGGTGATGTATCCAAGCATATTAATGGAAAGTTGAGTGGAAGGAAAGAGTGTGGCAGAAAAAGGTGCAAACTTAGCATCCTAACAGTCCTGTTTCTATTGGGCCATCCCAAAAAACAAGAGGGGCTTCTGAACATTTACATAAAATATGATGTTTGTAACACGCTACCGGACATTCCTAGGTAGAACAGCGATAGGGTGGAAAATATCCTGTTAAATATCCAGATCGGATCAGACAGAAACCTACACGCTCACATAGACAAAAACGATTTTGAAGTTTCACCAATTAGTTTGCAAATACCTTTTGTTGACTTTTCGGAGCTCCTGTCCATCTTTTAACCAGGTAATCCTCAGAGAAGAACACAGGTGGGGATCGCACTGAATGCGACACGTCAATGTTATAGAGTGCCATCTCCTAATCCATGGATTCTCAGGGGACACGAAACCCTTTGTAGGCTCTAATCCAGAAATATGTAGATAAGATTACCGCATCACTCCATAAAGCAAATCACTGTGCAATCTTCCAATAGTGAATGCACCATACCTCGAAGTAAAAGGTTTGCTTGAAGTGAAGTCTGTCCTTTAGTGTTCGACACCTCACATGTGTATGAGCCAGCGTCTTCTGCTTTTAGATCCAGAACATGAAGGGTACCATTGGTGTCTATTCTGTACCGACCACTTTTCGGTTGGACTATTCTCTTGCCATTATACCTAATAGAAATACACTTTATTGAGTGGAGATATCTAAAAGTGATCTTTACTCATTCATAAAATCTCAAAATGTACATTATGATTTCCATAGTTCAATTGCAAAAATATAATGGTATAATTATATTTATGCTTAGTCTCAAACATCAACAGCCAAAATTCCTGCTTATCTGCTCAGTGGTTAGCACTGCACGATGGCTCAGTGGTTAGCACTGCAGTGCTGGGGGCCTGGGGTTAAACCCCAACAAAGTCACCACCTGTAAAGAGTTTGTATGTTCTCCCCGTGTTTGCGAGGGTTTGCTCCGGGTTCTCCGGTTTCCTCCCACACTCCAAAGCCATACTGATAGGGAATTTAGATTGTGAGCCCCATCGGGGACAGTGATGATGAAGTATGGAAAGCATTGTGGAATTAATGGCGCTACATAAGTGAGTAAAATAAATCTTGCGTAGGATTCCCCACTAATTTTGGTGGGATCGGCCAACATCTAATGTGTATGAGGGGCTCCCGATTCCTCACCGACGGATTATGTTCGGCACAGAGATAAGTTTCTGAAAGAGGAGTCCGGCAGTGACTCTCTCGTAGAGAACACAGGAGTGCTCTGCCCACCATTCCTGTGCATGTGGGAGTCGGGAGAGACCTAATGTGTATGGCCAAGATAAATTTCTCAGTTTCCAGGACCCCCTAGAAAATGTTATGGCAACGCTACAGGTGATCAATCCAGTATTTTATCCATATCGAACAGGCGACCTGATTTTCGTATTATCCAGTATGTTACTTCAAGTGCCTCAGTAGACTAAAGGAAACATTCACTTACCAGGTCACATCAGCCACAGGAAAAGCAAAACTGCTGCACAGTAATGAGACATTCTGCCCCCACACTGCTGTGTATGTCTTGTTCTCTTGGGTGAATATCAATGGTACAATATCTATAGGAGGACAAAAAATAGTTACCACCAAGATACATAACATAATAATGACTGCGTAAAAACCAAAATGTGATTTTTCATATATTTCATATAATATTGCTAACAATAATAATGAAAAGAAAAATAATATGCTAATAATAATGATAGTATTGCTAATAATATTGCTAATGACAATGCTAATAATAATATAACAATAATAATAATAATATTACTAA